>VXBU01005971.1:1157557-1226643 GCA_013400315.1 Bombycilla garrulus
CAAAAAATCTTTTTTTTTTTTTTTTTTTTTTTTTTTTTGTAGTAGAATTCTTTCTTTTTCCATTTAGGTGCTAGAAGTATGAATCTTCCATTGTGTTATGGAGATAAAGATCAAAACCCCCTACAAACCCTGCTGTAACTCTTATGTGACAGTAATGAAAATGCTAAATGAATTCTGGCCTAAACACAATAATTAAGGCTTAAGGAAATCACTGAGAAACCATGTGCTCAAGAACCACAATCACATTTCCATTCAGCCAGCAAAGGGCACCTATCTGTACACGACAGCACTTTAACACCATTTTTAACACCCAAGAAAATATTCCTGTCAAGGTATCTTTTAAAAGCAAACAAATCAATTTGAATATATTCATATTTACTCTTTGCTAAAGCAAAGGACGCTTTTCTCCCCTATTTATTTTTGATGCAAAAAATCACTAAAAGCAATAAGAGCTTGAGTCTTTGTTCCTATTGCCAGTATCCCTTTTCAGACATCATTTACTTAAAAAACAGCTGTACACAGGAGTTTGGTATCCTTGCCTTTAAAACAAACAGACACCAACATTTGGTGTCTAAAATCCAACTGGGTCAATTCCACAGTTGCACCAGGCTGGCCTGGCAGACATTGACATCCTTCTGTTAACTTGAAACAACCTTAGCAATCCAACTCTACTCACCACCAGTCTTTAGCAGTACAATGTGTTTCTCAATGTGTACTTTTTTTTCCATTTTTAAATCAAAAATTCAGTTAAAGGAGCAAAAGCTCATGCACGTGGATGAAGGTCTGTTACACGTAATGTGGAGTTTAAGGACATGAACTTGTCTTTCTATTTAAGAACGGCACTAAATGTCAACAAGAACATGAAAACGTTAATTTTTCTGAGTTAGACATGGCTGAAGAAAATCCAACGACAGTAACCAAACACAAGTACCAGCAATATTAAGCTGTAATTCCTGTTTTGCTTGTGCAATGAGGATTACCAGTTTTTGGCTTCCAGGGCAAAGCTGTGGCACACAGAGAGTTAACTGTGCCCTCCTCCCCCTGCCCCCCAGCTTCACCCCCCTTCTCCCCCAGCTCATTCATGCCACATTCCACAGTGGCAGGGTCCAACAACAATATAGGAGGGTACCCAAAATGAAGAGGCAGGGCCTTCTATTCTTCTGCCTCTCTTGAATTAATTAACTGGAAATGAGTTTTGTCAATGTTTTGGAAAGGCAGAGGGGTGAAAAGAAACTGCTAGAATTAATCACAGTGAGAAACTACCTCTTCAGCAGTCTGCCAAAGTTCAGAAAACCCATGAGAAGTGCAAAATAAAAGGAAAGTGGGCTGACTTACCCTCCAAAGGAACAAATAAAATTCAAACAAACACCCAAGTCTCCAAAACAGAGACATGCCCCAGTGCAAAGGAATGCAGCATCTGTTGCCACAACAGCTTCAGCTTTGGTTTTAATATACTTGTCACGAAGACTGATAGGTATCAAGGTAGAAAAGACAGTTTACTAATAATTTAAATAAGACAAAAGGCACGTTGTGTTTAATTCACTGAATATTTAAGTACATCCAACATTCCCTTGATGCTTACATAGAGATATTTAGGTCCCATGACTGAAAATTGGTAACTTTGATTGTTTAGCCCTGACTCAGCACAGATCTTTCACATGGAGAAAAGGCAGCCTGCAAAGGAGCTCTTTCTTTATAGAGGTTTTTAACGATAATTATCTCCAGGTTCAGCAAAGACAATTATAACAAGTGTATACTGCACTGTGTGACGTTCTTCTACTGAGGAAAAAAGAAATAGTGAATTTCCAACCAACTGACAAGAAGGACCTTTTTCCACAAGCTGATTTACACAGGTACATAGAAAACACACAGGTGACCTTTTGTTTACAGCACAGGGAGGCAGAAGCATCATCTGGCAGTTTTTCTGAGAACAAACACATTTCCAACAGATTGGTGCTAAACAAAAAAAAATGGTTGCTGAGCAAGGGGAAATATTTTATAAGAGAAACACATTTTTAGTGATCTGACTATCACGAATACTCTTCCTCAGGAGGGCTTTTTCCTGACTGACCGCAGAATTAATTTGTCATCTCGTTGCTGTATCTCCAAGCCCATCCTCTCGAGGGCAGAGCTGTCTGCCAGCCCCTTCTGCTCCATCTGTGCAATCAGTGCCTGGTTCTGCTCGTTCTGTTCGGTGAGATTCCGGATGGCATAAACTGCCCACTGGCTCACAACTGTTGGCCAGAGTTAAGGATCATTTATTAATTTATTTGAAGATGAAACATTGTTTATTTTGATTTATTACTGCATTCACCTCCCCCCAATCCTCCCTCAATCCCTTAAACTCAGAAAATGAATAGAAATCAAGGGCTTGAGAAAGTAATCCGTTCACAAGTGCTGACACTGAACCTGCAAATACTTGTGTATGAGGCGATTTAATTTTAAAAGAGGTATGCCCTTAAACTTCAGGCAAATTTACTAGGGTTTATATTGAATCAAAAAAACCCCAACCAAATGAACTGCAGGAATTACAAAGACATACTGTTTTAAACCAAAATTACAGTCAATTGAAATGTTCCAATGATCTTCCAAGTGAATTTAAACTAAAAATAAGTCAGTTGTTTATGATCTGAACACTTCAACACTAGACTTCCAAGCACTGGCAAACAAAACAAGCTGTACACCATGTACAGGAAAGCTGACCACTATTTTCACTGCAAAAGTTGAAGAGATGTAGAAAAAGATGAATTATTCAAGTTAATATCTGAAAATGGCACAAATAATATCAGAGACACTTAAACTTCTCTGACTTCCAATATTACCTTAACTCAGTCATTTACGCCTGGGTGCTTTTACACACTTGCCAGGAGACCAGACTACGATCACTGGCAGGGAGCTCCTGCTGATGTTTAAATGGGCACAAGCTGCAACTCATTCACCTCCCAGGGTGGTCCCTTGAGGCCAGGATTGAGGCACATGTCAGGGATGCAGACAAAGGATTTAAATTCCCGGGATTATCAGCCAGGCATCTTCCAAGCAAACTACAGGGTTCATTTTATGAAGTGTCAGAGATATTGGTCCCAATTCTGCAGCTGAAAAGTTGTTATGATATAATCTTTCCCAAGTTACCCATACAGGAGCCAAGCCTTTCTGAATCACGAGTGGTTTGCCTGCAGGGCACCAATTATTTACTACATGTAGCTTCACATCCACTAGAAGAACATGCATAATTTACTCATCTCCTTGACGTCTTTTGGGTTGGAGAGCATCTAAGCACAGAGATAAATGTTCTTGTGGGCATTTGCCAGGGGGGGACAGGAGGGGAGAACTCAGACAGAGGGAAACTTCAGACAAAACAACAGAAGAGAGGAACTGGACTTAAACAATCCTACACAACCTCAACAGAGAGGAGGGTTTAGATGAAGAGCGGCTTGGACACAAACAGAAGGGAACAGCCCTGCATTGGCATGCAAAGGCAGTAAACCAGCCTTTTCATAGCAGTTTATTTTTATTTTCAAATTCAAGAAGTCCAGAATTGAAAATCAAAAATAATAAAGCATTAGCTACTAAGAAGCTTAGGGTTTTTTTCCTGATAGACCTCTTCAAATTTTGTCAGGAAGCATGCTAAACACCTTCTTCATTCAAAAAAAAATTCCAGTGTGAGGAAATGACAGAGGAGAGAAATTAAAATGAAAAGAAATTATGCATCACATCAAAGCCTTAACAGGTGAACACAACAGAGATAATCAATCCATTCGCTTCTGTCAGTGCATCACTACTAGAATTAATCAAAAACACAAGTACCAAGCTACATTTAAGTCACATAAACTTGGTATTTGCACTGAAGATTACATTTGAGTATATAAAAGAGTAAGATGCCAACAAAGTAATAAAATCATGTATGTGCAGACTCAGTCATGAGTGCCAATGGTGAGAAGAGATTTCAGACCAGCAAAGCATGCAAGCTGATGAATGAAGATAAACCAAGGCTGACACCCAGCAGGTCTTTTCCAGGTCTGATTTAGGGCATGTCACGAGTGCCAAAAAATAAAATGAAGTTCTTCCAGTGGACTGTGAAAAACATCCTACCACCCTTGCTGCCTTGGCTCCTGGGATGAGCAGCAGACTTCTCTTGCTGTGTTCCTAAAATACAGCTTCTGCATAAAATACAGCACTTGCATAAGAACATATTTTCTACAATATTAACAGCAATTTTCAGAGAGTGACAGTTCTCAATCACACAAAGTGCCACACGAACAAAAAAAAGTACTCTCAAAACTTCTATTACCCTTGGGAATGATCCTGCTACTATAGTCTTTATTTTCTTCAACACAAACCCGCTGCTAAACCCCATGGCAAATGCTCTTTTCCTATTACCACATCCATTCAAGCTTACATAATATCTAAGACATCCCCATTATCTTATGAACTCTATCACCATTGTGGCATTTATCATTACTGACTACTGTAGCTGAAGCTGCAAAATGGTTTCAATAACATTTTCACTCCTTCAGAAACCCCTTTCTGTGTGTAGGTTTTCCATTGTGACCACGGCCATGAATATTCATGATCCCCTTGTTCGAGGCTGGGGAAGGATGAGGCCTTTGGGCAGCTGGGAGCAGACCCTGGCAGACTTGAGTGTCTACAGAGATTAAAGCCAGTCCCCAGCTAATACTCACATTACCCTCTTGCTCCTCTCCAAAGACAGAGACACAGAGAGAAAATTAAACATATTCGAGAGTCTCTAATCCTACCTACACTTTAGGCACTTTATTGTAGGCTCAGCTTTAGAAAGAGAGCTTCTAAAGTTGCCATAGTTACTACAGATACGAGCGTGAGCCTGTTTGCTGTGAAACTGCAGCGAAGAGGAGCAGCACACCAAGCACAGCAGATCTGATTGCACAGACTTGTCTGCATTTTCACAGCTGGGCATACTGCAATCTCAAATAAATTATTGTTATAGACAAGTGAAGATGGTATTATGTCACAGGGAAGAGGGCACACAAAGGAAGACAACAATTCATTTTAGGTTGCAGAAGCCTCATCCCTAGACTATCTGTGCTTAGGGAGCGAAAACAAACATTTCTGTGCACTTATAGCAACACTTTTCCAAAATTCTTCGGTGCTGTGTGCTTTGGGATTCCTATTCCTATATCTTCACCTACACAAATAACAAGACTGAATCAACTTGTCCTGTCTTCCATTCTTCAGTAACATCTTCATTCCACAATTTCAAATTTAAAATCATCCTCTGGGTCGTAACTTCAATTGCCAGGGAGAGGGGAACACAGAGAAAGGAAGAAGGGAGGAGAAAACTGTTCCTTTAAGGATGAAAAATGTTACTATCTGGAAGCCATGAAAATCTACGCCACTAAATCCTGTGTACGTTTTGCCACTGACTGCAAAGGGAACTTTTCACAATTCTCCTGGCTCTTTTCACTTGGATTCTGCTACAAGAGGTTGCTGCAGTCAATGCAAGAGCACAGTGACTGGTTTGTAAGCTTAATGGGGTGTGAAAATACAAGGATGTCCTGCCAGGAACCCCTAACCAGTACTGTGGAGAGGAGGACATACAGATCATTTCCAAGGGAGACTGTCCCACCTTCTCATCCTTAGTCCAACTGGAACTAAATATTACTGACAAACCCACTGCAGCCACCAGGACCCCGATGAATTGTTCTATAAAGCAATTTGGATTCTGTGGATGATAGAGAACAGAAAAAAATAGTAATGAGGTTGGAAGCTGATGAGGTAGATAAAAGGCAATGCACAAGTAATCTGGGAAGTATGTTGCATGTTGCTTGAAAAAGGCAAGTTTTAGAAGTTAATTATTATCATTAACTAACAGAGGATACTGAAGGGATGACAAGGAGAATGAAATACATACATCTGTTTTTTTAAGTCCCCTTCATAGTTATTAACATTGAAGGATCTCTAAATATAACATTTTTATTACACAGCGTAGGGACTTTTTTTCTTTTTAATTAGACTGTTTCCTGCACTACAGTAAGTTTTCCATAACTAAATTATTAATTAGGAACTTTCTTCCTTAGGAGTAATTATATTTTATGCAAAAAAGAGGGTATTTTTTGCCCAATCCCATTACCTCATTTAAATCAATTTTTTTATTATTTAAATAGCAACTACATTCTAATCAAATACAGGAAGAGACACAAAACCTTGTTAAGAAAGCCAGCACTCATATTTTGAAGTCAAATGGGCTGTTTACGTTATCAATTTCTTAAAGCCACTCAATTTTTCTAAGAGTTGATCTGGAACAGGTCTGTAGAACTAATAAACAGAGGTAATGAAAATACAGTATTTGTACTGTACAATAATCATATTTATTTCTGGCCTTCAACAAGGAATCCAGTTATCACTAGAACCTCTGCAGCCTGGAACGAAATACTGAACCATCACTTAGAGTCACTTCCACTTGCAGACCTGACTGGACTGCACTGAAAAGACATAAACCATTTTTCTTTCCAGCCTTTCAGTCCTTTCAAGCACTTTTGTTTCACAGCACTTTGAAGATAATTCCTCCCACCACTAAAAGTGGTCTCCAGACAACTCCCACAGCTGTTTGTCACAGCTCAGAGCTGTGATGGACCACACGTAGCAGACAGTCAGGGCTTTGGTCCCTCACCATCAGCCAAACTGCTTACACAACTCTACAAGTTTCTTTCTGTCTGGGGTTTTAATAGTTTAATGAAGTTCTAGAAGCTGTATAAAATCAGAGCAATTCCTTACAACTCCTCTGTATTTTTATGTGACTTCTACCTTTGATTAAAACATTACCAAAAAAGCAATAACAGAAAATGTAACTAATTAAATGTTTTATGTTAATTTATTTACTTATTTTCAAGAAGCTAATTTATAACTTAATAATGAATTTAATTAATTAAGAAGACTTAATTAAGAATTAATTTAGACCCTGTTTACACCTGACATTGAATTACCAGCACCAGAAAACATCAGGAATTCATCCTATAAAAACTTAAAATATTTTGCCTAGAAGACAGGGAAAAAAAAGTTTAGAATATTTTAGTACTTTCCTTTGTTCCACAGCTGCTCTTATTGATTGCAGCCACCACATTCTGGGTTTAAAAGCTAAAAACGGGCAGTACTGTATAAACTGGGAATGTCCTTTCCTCCAAACTGGGAATGTCCTCTGCTCTGCTCGACTCTGCTCTTGCAGAGCTGACACAGCACAACCCATCTAGTCTAGAAACCTCCAAAATACAGAGGCACCAGGGGATGCTGGCACAGGTATTTATTCCTGATCACGCTTTTTAGGGATAAGCTTTGTAACACCGGGGAAGTGGAAGCAGATGTTTCTGCTGCAGGCAGCTCTCACCTGGTGCAAGGCGTGGGTCAGAGGGCTGGACCATCCCGATCCCGTCCCAAACAAGGCTCCATCTCCACCACAGCGTGGCAGCAAAGCTTCACCGGACAGCACGTGTGGCACAAGGAGCCCGCAGCCACTGCTCACCTGCAGCCCTCCCCAAAGGAAGCTGCTTCCACAAAATATTCCAGTAAAGACAGAAAGCCTACCCCCGAAAACCTGACCTGGGGTTTGCAGCTCGAATTCCATCCTGCAGAACGTGGCTTTGATAGAGATTTTAAACTACACCGTCTCAGAACAGAGAAATGGGCAAAATCATTTGGTTTAAAGGCACCAAAACAGCTTCAGTACTAGGGCAATATTATCTGTAATTCACAGCCTACAGACAACAGGAAACCTCCACAGCACAAAATGATTGTACAATAAATACTTTTTCCAGTTCAGAAGGCCTCACTGTCCTCCCACTCCAGCAGAGTTCCTCTTGCAGACAAACACCACCCTTCTGGCTGCTGGCATTTCTCTCTCTCTGAGCAGCCCACCCATGACCTGCAGGGATGAACCCATTTCCCAAAGGGTGCCTTGTGGGACACAGGCTTCTTCAGAATGGGACTTACACGTCCTGTGCCACCAGCACACAGACTTGTTAAATCTCAGGCATGACTTTCAGTGACAATTCATCCATTCACACACTCTGAAGACCAGAATGGACTATTAAACCTCTTTTGCCCAACACTTCTGCATAAACACAGATGACCAAAGGTCAGCTCCTCTTGAAATCGAGCCTGTCAGTTCTGTTTTATGCACAAGATGCTTTCATGGCTTTTCTCTGAAAAACTTTCAGTGTTGAACTGGAAGACTTCACTGTGTCCCTAAGTAAACTGTCTTAGTGGGTAAATCTCTCACTCATCACAGCCTGTGATTTATTTCTGGGTTAGATTTGTTTAGAATTGTTTCCAAACACGGCTTTTCAGCACAGATTAAAAAAAATTAATTCCCAGATCCTAACCAGCATTTGGTAAAGTATTTTTTGCATGAACTAAATAAAGAAACCAAGGGAGATATTCCAAGGTTTGCATAATTTTTGTGTCTCTTCCCTCAGTTTATGTTTCTCAGCATCCTTTTTGAAGCACAGGCACCAGAACTAAGCAATAAAATCTGCCAAAATTTGCTATCTGGCTGATTACAGGCACAGCACAGTTTCCTGCCTTTGGTTGTGAGTAGCTGAGAAAAACAACAGCTCACAAAAGCCAGTGCTGATAAATATGTACACATATATTCAAATATGAATAACATATGTCTATGCAATATCTACTGCGCTCCCAAAAGCAGAGTCCAAGCTCTCCAGTCTTTCACATTTTCACATCTTTTCAGTACTGTCCAACACTGACAGCCAGGGCAAATCATGAGGCTCACTTGAGTTCCAAGGATTCCCCGTTTTTAACTACATCTCCGCATCAGTATTGTCCAGCTAAATGGTATCCTGTGTTCATTAAATGGGGTTTACCACTTCAAAAAATTTGAAATTTACCATGACATTTCTTACCTAGAATCATAAAGGAATTTTTCTCCCTAGATCACTGGTATTTCTGAGTTAACAGTTTTGAGCAGTATTATGCACCCAGATTGCTATTAGCCTTCAATGCCTGCCAGCTAAACATTTAATCTATATTCTGTGTGCAGCCCTTCCTGCTCTGTGGGACTTACAACCCAATGCCAGAACAGCTTAGCATACAAGGAACTTAAACAAAAAATTTGGGGCTAGCACTTCAGAGCTACAAAAGCCATAGGACATGTTTAGCTCTGTCAGGCTATTTTTATTATAATGTCTCCCATGCCAAAACTTACAGAACTTTCAAAAAAAATTAAGCCATAACCTCCAGCTTGTTTTCCTTTTCCCTGTACTCAGACTTGTAATACTAGCTTAAAACCAAGAATATGACACATTCATTTTTTGCTGCTTAGGCTGCCAATTTTTTTTAAATTATGACTTACATTTTTAATAGAAACCCATAATTTATGAGCAACTACAAATCATCTGGTTTTAAAACAGAAAGAATCACACTCTTGATCGATCTCAGGCTAGTACTTCACAGTTAGAATATTCAGTTCTTTCAGTCCCTTTGCTTACAATAATTCCATTTTAAGAGTTCATAACTATTACCTGTAAGAGGTACTACAGTTAGCAGGCTGGTATGTTAAAAAGGTTCAACTACTGTTACCTCACTCTTAAAAATGTCTTACCTTATCTTCTTTTCCCAAGTACAGGAAAAAAAATGTAACATTTCATTAAGTTGAAACTCATGTATCAAATTACTATTAAAAGCTACCACAAACATTGAGATGTGAAGCAATGAAGCACATGGGAACAGCAACTGTGTTCACAAACTGATCATCAGGGAGGCTGTAGTCCTTTTAAATTTCCTGGGACACGGAATGAAAAAGGCTCCACCTTTACACAAAAATATATTTATGTGTATTTATATGATAAATTTAGAAATACACACCTTTTCTAAAATGCTTTAAAATGGCAATTATACAAGTCAAATAAAACTTTCAGAAATTTGGCGCTACACTTAAAAACCCAATCTAATTAATGCCTGAGATGTGGTCAAGCTAATTATAATTCACCACTCTAAGACAGATGATGAGTTGAGCTGATGCAGTTTGGACTGAAGCTCTTTCTCTGTTTAGAAATGTTAGAGAAACATCCATTTATGTAGATCCAAGAAGGATTTTATGCCACCTTATCTTTCAGCACAGTACATGTGTATTTTATTGATGCAGGGTCTCCGTGTAACTTACATGGCACACCTTCCTCCCCCTGCTGCTTATGGTAATTCCAAATGTCACTTTATGAAAAATGACCAAAACACTGGAGATAAATGAAACTGCAGCTCCACGGTCACAGACACCAAACGATGCCCAGTGTGCATCCAAAAATAACAAGCATTAAATAAATGGGTGTTTGGAAAGATGCAACGAAATTAGAACCAACTATTTGTTTAGCAAAATAGCCATTAGCCACAACTCTGTCTACAATTTCAGGGAATGGCTGCATCTCCTTGAGGAAATCTCCACACTCCAAGAGAAAGGAACAAATCCACAATGTGAGTGGAAAGGACTGCAAATAAATGAGGAAGGAAAAGTTAGGTTTTATAAACCATTTGCAAATCGAAAGAACAAAGTTTAACCAAAGACCTGAGGAAGAACAATTTAAGGCTCAGGAAGGAGCCCCACAGGAGAACACATCTGCCAGCTGAAGATAAAACTGTTTTAATTACAGTGATCAAAAATGGGGCAACAGAAAAAAGTCAGAATAAAGATATTATTCAAAGCATTGGCCAGATGACATCCAAATATTCTTTGGAGGCATGCACAAGAAAAAATGTCAAGAAGACAGACTGAAATATGATAAGGTGGTTGTAGAAGGCATTCCATTCTCAACAATATTTCTGAACCACTCCTAGCTTTACTTAAAAAAACCAAAAACCTTTGGCTCTCAAATTTCTAGTGCTCCGTCTCAGCCCAGAGGGGAATTTTTCAAAAGTAAGTCTACAGAAAAATCAAGGAAGCTGCTTGAGCTATAAAAGCAGTGAAATATTATAAATATATATATATATAAATTACTTTTTTGGGGTGCTTCTAATAACTGAAGATCTGCTTTCTTTCAAGAATTCAAGCCTGTCATGGATTTAAATCCACAAAGAGGATTAGAGAAGAGGACAAATATGACAATATTTGGTTTAGAAATAGAGTTATTAACTTTAATTCCTCACTTTTACATGCATGACTTGCTGCCTACAGAGATTACTCCTCACAAGGGATTAGAAATATTAGAATGTAACATTTGAAAGAGCCTCCTCGCCTTCTGTATAGCTCTGTTAGATTTCCTCCTAAGAGGGACCCTGTACATCACATATTTCTTAATGCTGATAACTGGGTAGAAATGAAATACTGCAGAATAGATTCATTTTCACATCTCTACAAATCTGTGGTAGTATTTCATAAACTCTCAACGAAATTACTAACAATACCACCACCATCCTCCAAACTCTGAAGTTCACTATTTTCAAACTATCTGAAGTATTTTCAGTATTTTAATCATCCACCAGGTGCTCTAAAAAAAGAATTTTAGGAATAATACAATCAGCAACATGAAATATACCATTAGAAACTTTAACATTGTTAAATACTAAAACACAAAGTGTGATCTGTGGTCACTTCTGGAAGACAAAAAAGGTTAAGTGCTTTAATTTCTCAGAATATCTGTTTCTGTACTGCACACTGCATTCTTTCTGTGGTCTCAAATATTTTTCATATGAGGAGAATGTTGCATTTGACAGAAGAAAAGTTTTCCTGGGGAACAGTGTGGAAGACAGAATTAGTAATGCAGAACATCTCACAGGAAAACGTCTTAATTTTGTTTTCATTCTAAAACAAACAAGAATTGCACTTTTTGTGTCAGAATTTAGATCTACCAAATATGCTTAATGTGGTAGGTTTTACCCTTAGCTCTCCACCTTTCACCGAGTTTTTCCCCAAAGAGTTTGCAGCATCCAGAAAAGATAAACAATGAGTTAAGACAGGGAAGTTGTGTTATCCCAGCTCTTTGGATGTGCAGGCAGTGTTAAGTGAGATTTAAAACAAGATTACGTTACAGCAGTGCCTCCTGCAGCCCTTCCAACAGGGAGCAGCACTCAGCTCCTCCCCTCTGGAGCTTTGTAAGGACACTTCAGGCAACACACTGAAAAATCAACTTTGAGTGAAATCGAGATCTTTTCGGTCAATTAATGCTGATGTCATAAAAGACTGGATAATCTGGCAATGCCTCCTTCAAGAGTGTAAAAAATGCCCTTGATAGACAGCAACAGCAGCAGGCACCGTAGGCAGGTGACCTCCCCAGCTAGAACCAAAAGTGGTGTTTGGAAGTATCTGCTGGGCTGAAGCCTCTTGGGAATCACTTCAGAAAGGAGTAAGCTAAAGCCCCACCCTGCTACAACACTGAGGGATCACTTTCTAAACCCAGACAGGCCCCTGGTCCCCCTTAGCCACTAACAAAATACAGCCACAAAGAATTCTCAGCAACTTGCAGAACAGGTGAAAGAAATAAGCCCCTCTCAGACTGCTCTTGCTCAATGAATAACCACACTTGTAACCTGCTCCAGCTTCTTGTCTGACCAGTTCTCCTCTGTACCTTACAGTTACATTCAGACAGAGCTCAGGTTTGTGCACATGTCACAAAGCAGAAATCCTCCACTCTCTCCATTCTCTTTAAAATAAATTCTCAGCACACAGGAATCGGATTAGTCTGAACCGGAGCATGGCAATACAGTGACTTCTTGGTTTCCTAGTTCCATCTATGGTGGAATAACAGAAGAGAATCACAGACTGGTTTGGGTGGGAAGGGACCTAAAAGCTCACTGAGTTCCAAACTAGTCCCAACTCCAGTTCCAAACTCATCTAATGCCATGGGCAGGGACACCTTCCAGTACCCCAGGTGCTCCAAGCCTTGTACAACCCGGCCTTGGACACTTCCAGCTTCTCTGGGCAACCTGTGCCAGTGAGAACAGGTAGAGTTGGCTCCCACTCAGCTGTTGTTTTATTTTGCCTTCGGCTCTATGAATGGTGAGTTCAGTCCAACCAATTTATGTTCTTAACCTGTGCTGACAAGTCCCTTTCTTCCACTGCTGACCTCAACCACTGCCTGTTGAAGTCACAGTGATGCATTCAGTACTGGTTGATAGAAAGTAAGCTGTTTGCAGTCATCCAAGGATGACACAGAGCAATAATGCAAAATTGAGGCCCTCTACCAAAGAATACACTCCCCCTTAGCCTAGGCAGCCTTCAAACTTACTTGTGCAGCAAACCAAGTGGCACTGTGAGGAGGAAAAGGGTAATTCCACAGAATCACAGCATGGGAGAGCCAAGTTCTGTCCAAGGGGGCAGAACATGACTGGGCATGAGGAGACCATTACAGTTTGCATCAGTATTGTGGGTCCTTTACAGTGATCATATAATAATGTGATTTTGTCTATGCTTATGAAAATACAGGATCAAATAGGTCACATCAAACTACTTAATGCACTGTCAGTGCCTGAAATCAGCTTTCCAAAAAAAGGCAACCATTGCTGAAGTGACATTGTGCTGTATTTTCGTGGCAACACACATAGGATAGCCACATGTGCATGCAAACACTCAGCTGTGTGATGGCTCACTCTAAAAGTCAACTCATTCTCTGATTTTTGCTTTCTGCTGGCTTCCATTCAGCAGTGAGGCTGTTTTACAGCACGTGGCCTGTTTAAGGTTGCACTCTGTAACTTAGATAAAAATGTCTGTCAGCTCCCCCAAAAGTCCTTGCTGGCATCTTGCAAAAACAAACTGCCATTGTTGTAGACCATGGCAACTTGATTTCCTCCAGCTTTAGGCATTTTCATGAACCACAATTATACTTGCTGCTGCCATGAAGTCAAAAGTATTTTCAATCTACCTCTCAGACGACTGAATATAACAGAAGCAGCTTTGGAAGGAGTATCTGAAAATTAACTTACTCTTTCTACATTTTCACCCATTATTCAAACTAAGGGATCTGTGTATGGATATTCACATCAACCACAGATTTTTCTTTCAAAAATGCTGAAAATTCTCACACCTAGAACACAGCTTGCTAGGTGTTTACTCATATATATAACATATATATGTACACATATATATATAAACATATATCCTCACAGCAGGATATATTTTCTTCATGCACGACCAATTTCTTGGCCAATAGGAAACTGTGTCCATTAACAGTTTATATAAAATAGATACTTACATAAGGTCATTCTGATTAAATCCAGACATTCACAGAATAAATTTATTGGGACACCTTCTGTAAGAATCCCAAAAGGGTAATATTGGCAAGTAGCCTGAAAAAACAAGAATCTTCCATCTTCAAAACTGCAGTTAACTTCTGACTTTCAAGTCTTACCACTAACAGCTATTATGTTACAGTACTCTGGATAATATTTTTTTCCCCAAATAGTAATAAATATTTCTTTGGACAGCCACTGAAAAGCAAAAAAAGGGCACATATCTGTGTGTTATTCATGAGCACAAATGTTAGGAAGCAGTGAAAACCGAACAGCTTAGTTAAGGTAAACTGAAAAGCCTTCAATAATAACAGGTCAGTTTATTTAAAGCTCTCATAAGCACCTTTTTTTGAGTGATGAGGGTCAAAAGTATTTTGATCAGCAGGATCTGACCTCCCTCCTCATGTTTACCCTGTGGAAATGGAACCTGTGAAAGGGCAGAAATGAAGCTGGAAGGAGCAGGAAGAGCTTAGGATGAGGTAAAAGGCAAGAACAAAAGGAAGGGCTCTTGTCTGATGATAGAGCCAGTCAGAGATGAGGAAGATGATGACTCAGAGAGCAAAATAGAAGATATTTGAATTTAGAACACCTTTTCAACACAACTAACCTGAAAAGCAGGATTTGGAGTAAATTTTTTACCGGTATTACCCAGATAGGCATCTCCAACCCACGCTGCTGTCCTTCAGCAGGTTGAATTTATTTGTTTTTAAGCACAGTTACAAAAATAAAGCACAATGTTCCCACTTTTCAGAAGCAGAACAAGAAACTGAATTTTCAAAACTAAAAGATTAGCTCATACAGGAATCTCTCCTTAATCTAAAGGCAAATAACTCTGCTTGCATTTTGAAACACCCTGTTTTCCTTTGAAAGAGAAAGACAGTTATGATTAGGACACAGCCAATCCATGGAGGATTTATCAGGTATAGAAAAAGTGGCATTAAACCTTCTTTGAAGTTTAACTCTTAATGAAATGCATCTCCCCAGTCTCACTCTGTTTACCTTCTGTCCTGTGATGAAAGCCTAAGAGCCACAGAAAATCTGGCATCCTTTAGCATCTCTCTGTTGAATTTATATGCAAAGTTGTAGTAGCTGGAAAATTAAAATACCAATTCAAATAATTACAGAGGGAAAGTAAATTTGTTTTTAACTGTCCATAATAATCTTCATGTCTGTAACTACGAGTGGTGGTTTGTTTGTTTTTACTCATGAAATATCCTGAAGGAAAAAAAAAACCACCCTGTTTTCTAGTATAAATGTAGAAGTTATAAGTCTGAGATATAATTAGACGAGATTACAGTTCTCCCAAACTGGGGACTGAAAGATGAATTTAAACAATTAATTAAAGCAATGCAAACATGTCAGTTGAACTTTGCAAGCTACAAACTCCCTGGTATTTCTATGCACATTACAGAACTGTTCAGGATCTCAAAGGATGCAATTTTAAGGTAATGACAGGTTTACAAAGGAATTTAATTTAGGATAAGAGAAGACCCATTTCCTCTTTCAGTATACTTCCATATGCTACAAATAAAAACATTTATCAAAGAATTTTTCCTCTCAAATGTAATAAAGACCTCCTTTAACATCCAACGTGGTAGTCCAGCTTCTCCTGATAAACTGCACATTTTAGGGATTTTTTTTTTCTTTTCATCCAGAACACTATCCTATTGCTTTTACCACAAAAGTTACAATTTTTTTGTGAGAAATTTTGTATGTCTAATTTGGAGGCAGAATTTTTCTAGTAAGATGGAGAAAACACAATGACATCTTAACTGTAGAGCTTGGGTGACTCCAAAACAGATTCAACAAAAATGTGCATCTACC
This sequence comes from Bombycilla garrulus, assembly GCA_013400315.1. NCBI lineage: Eukaryota > Metazoa > Chordata > Aves > Passeriformes > Bombycillidae > Bombycilla > Bombycilla garrulus. Next base: position 1,173,581 of record VXBU01005971.1, read on the forward strand.
AAGACTTACTAAGAAATCTAAGAATTATTTATATGAAAAGATTCTGGGTGAAACTTTTTCCTGTCAGCTTTATCCAAGGAAAAGCTCACATTGGTGAAAGCTCACATTATGAGGTGTTATTATGTTTTTAAAAACCAAGTAAACAAAGTTTTATCCTCTAGTAAAAAGTTTATGGTATAGCCATAAAATGTAAGCCTGTATCAAAAGGTGCAAGAAGTTCCATTTTGCTCAAAACACAGTAAAGACTCCCATGGTATTTTATTTTCCTTTCATTTGAGATCATAAATTACAAGTCTACCCTTTGAGAGTCTCAAAATTTATCCTCTTCTACTACAGCTAAAATTAAGGATTAATCCTAGAATTGCTTGCACAGCTGTGCTTTCCAGCAAAGAGTCACTTGGGACAAAAACTCCTTACTAGGTTCTCTCAGGGCTGCTTTTCCACTTAGGGAAAGGTAAATTTCCCTGCCCATCCCACCACATCCAGCAGTGCCCCTCACCAGATCTGGGCCATGGAAATACAATTCTGCCACTCAGTGCAGAGTCAAGAGGCACACTGTCAGGTCTCAAGCTACAGAAAACACTGAAGATGTAAAACTTATGGATATAAAGCATCAAACTGAATAACCCTGGAGGATACTTACCATCCCTTGGTCCTCTACCCAGCTTGTTAACATCATGTATCATCTACATTATTTCATCTTTTTAGGATATATTTATATACAGATGATGTTCTGCAGGACACAACTAAGAGAATATGAAACATTTCCACTAGTCTTTTTGGTTTTTTGTTTGTTATACTTGTTAAAAAGAGTGCACATTTGAAAACCTATCTCATGTGTTCAGTATAAAAAAGCTGACACGACTCTGTACAGGAAAGACATTTGATGTTCAGATGCAATTGTCAGAAACTTACAAAGAACAAATGATTAGATGACAGAAAATCACAGCTCAGTCACTGAACACACTTATATTACCTGAAGAGATGGATACCTCTGCTTAACAACTGCTCATCTTCAATATAAGATTATTTCCCTCTAATAACAATCTATTTTTGAAAGCTTCTGCTCTTAAATTCCAGGAAAAAAAATCTCCAATACAAAGCACAACGCCATTTATATTTTCAGTAATTTGTATCACTGATTTTCTCAACTATACACATTTTCATAACAGCTTGCTAGCCTTGTCTCTGTGCTTAGAATAAGCTTCCCAGTCTGATTTAACAAGTGGAGAGAACTGATGAGGCATTTATTTCAGTGGAAGCAAAAGCTCTANTTGATGAAGCATTTATTTCAGTTGTCTGAGCAGATTTCAGTGGAAGCAAAAGCTCTAAAATCTGATACAGTGACCATAGTCTGAATTCAGATTTCTGTCACAGCTCTCTGAACAGGCACTTGCAAACCAGTAATACTTATTATTTTAGGAAACAGAATATAACCACAGTTAACTTACTTAGAATCCAGTTCATGAAAGCCTGTTTGGGCCCTTGCTCACTTCTGAACCATTTAACACAACCTAAAAAGCTCATGAGGCCAATTACATTTAGACACCCTGTAAAACAATGCTGGCATAAATCCATGAAACCCCCACACCTTTTCTCAGGAGTCATATTCAATAAACAGAGTTATTTTGTAAAGGATACAAGGATTGTTGTCATCAATGCTGCAATTGTCCAGAATCAAGGAAATGCCATCCAAGTTATACACCTAAATAAAAACAAAAGTGTAACTTAACACGTCTCAACAATACTAATGATGTTTTATACTAGAAATATGTAAAAACAGGGATGTTTGTTTCAGCAAAAACATTAAACATGCTAACATCACAAAACAGTAACACAAGTGGGCACTAATTTCACATTCTTCCTTAACTTCGCAGGTGTTTCACTGAGGTATTTTTGGTTTCTCACACTGTGCCAGATAAGCTATGCTCACTTACAGCTCCTGCTTGCTTCCAGAAGGAAGAACCATCAAAAACTGTGGAGTAAAAAATTGGGAGAAAAAAGAATTTGAAAAATACACCTACACACACACACATGGGAGCACACCTCCTGTACCTTCAGTAGCAATGTGTTATTTGCACATGCCCAGCACAAATTCTTTATATCAAGTAAGAGCCATGGATGTTTTTCCTTTGAGAAAATGTTCCTTATTACTAGTAAGTGATCAAAGATGAAATTTGGTGTCTTCAGTTCCTTGTGCATGCATAAACACAGGAGTTCACAAATGGCACTGCCACATTTGTGTGTGTGTGTATGAGATAACAACACATAATCCTAACAGACTCATGCACACACTTCACCAAGTACCTGGGACAAGCTGATCTTAACAATAAAACGGAGCATTATTATCTTACAGAAAGTACTTTCCACAAGAAATTTATGTAGATTCCTAAGGTACACTGTAACATCACAAATGTGTATTTATAGCTTCACTCATCCCTTCCAGCCTCAACCTTTCTGTGATAGCCAAGCTATACTTTTCCAAATCTTAAGTTCTTTAATTTCTTAAAAATTAATTTCAGATCACGAACTGCCAGTTACAAGAATTTAATGTAATGCCAATTTAGGCCGTGGCATGATAATGGCGTTCTCCCTTCCATCTTTTTTGCTTCAAACAAGATGCATTTTTATGTACCAAGAAAAACAATAAATCCCAAAGTTTACACTCGCAGGATCATCAGCTTTCTGAAACACAAGTTTGGTGATAAGAGAGGCAAGTCGAGTAGATTTAGATGTGAAATCCCAAATAAACTGAATTCAGAGACAAAGATGAGCACATGGCTCTCACAAGTTCCTTTCCAGATGTTATTGCAGAGTCTCAAGCTACATGAGAAAGCAGTGGTGACAGACACAGCCAGGCAATGCTTACATGTATAAGAAGCAAAGAGCACTGCTAGGTCTTCAACCCACCTTGCACATCTGTGCTAACATGCCTAACTTTACCTTCATGAAGTACAGTTAATAATACAAGGTTAAAAATATCCATTCTGTCTATGAAATGTTTGTGTTTTCTCCAAAGGACATGCACCATGTATAGCATCATACTTCAAAGCTTGAACAAGCAGTGACCTTTGAGTAACACAGCACTTGCACATGCTTGGGAAATGCTGGCTCTTTGATGTTCAGGCTGCAGCCAAACTCTGAAGTGCCTACAGTGCTACCTCTTATTTCCCACCAGTGAAATGCTGAACTGTAGAAATTAACAGGGATCAAGTGCCGTCAACAGAAACAAACCATGCAATAACATGCTCCAGTTTGATTCAAACAAGATGTCTGGTTAACAGAGTAAGCGCTTTGGGAAAGTACAATTTTAATTCGGATCCACTGACAAGTCAGAAAGTTACTGTGAGAATATGATTAGATTCCTTCAAAGTTATGTAGGAACAGCAGCAGCAAACCACAGCCTTAGTGATACCTTCATGAAAAAACAAGTTGCTAACTGCCACTGCTTTGCACCTCCCCCCTCGGAGTTCCTTTAACATTTCAACTGTACATACAATTTGCATGAGTTAGGCACAGCTTTTGTCACCACAATGCCAGCTTTAGAATGTCACCTGTGATTTACTACACAGGGAAATGGAGCAAGAAGAAAAACCGTGCACTGTACCTACCCAAGACAAATCTATATACTCCAAGTGGCTCATGAGATGAAAGGATCAAATTCTGAGCAACCATTATTAGAAAAGTTCCAGTCCATGCCAGCTGTTCCTGAACCTCCAGTGGTTCACTGAAAAAGCGTTTTATGGCAACCTAGAATTCCTGCTCTGTAATGTGAGCCAGTTCAGGAACTGCTCTGCACACAGCAGAGCCACCTCTGCAACAAGAGTGCCACAGGCAGTCAGAGGGAAGGACCACTGTCCCACCCAGTGTGCCACCTGCACTGCTGAGAGTCTCTCAAATTGTCGCTCTCATCTCCTTGTAACCTCCCAAACCAGCAGTTTTGCAAACATTGAGAAACTGTCCTACATCTCAACCTCTTAAATAGATCCATTGGAACTACACTGGCCCAGCAAAAAGTGCTTTGGGAACTTTTCCAACTGATTATTGGTTAAGAGTCTTTGCCTTGAAGAGAAATGTGAACAGCCCAGTGTAGAGCAAGGGAATGGAGGGATCTTCCGGAGCGCCTGAGGAAGGAGCCACTATTGCACAAAACCCAAATCTTACTTTAAATATTGTGTTGAAAGTGCCTTGTGGAGAGAACATTTGTGGCTGGTGTCAAACTGGCACAATCTGTCCCGATTTTGGAAGAAATTATAGACAGCAACTAAAGAATGGGACAGTTGTGGTGCCTGGTGAACAGAACTGCTCACATTGGCCTGTGTTACATAGGATCACTAAATCTATTCTCCATTTACATTACTGACATTTACACAGGGAACTGCACTGGACTGTAACAAAGCAACAAGGGTATTTTATTATCAAGAACAGTGTATTTTGGAATAATATTGTATTCCAAACTACACGGAAACAGAAAAAGAAGCTACAAAGTTACTTAAGGCAAGTTTAGAATTTAAGCAATCCAGCTCTGTGTTAATGCTTCAGTCAAGTCAGTAATGAACATCCTGCCCTAATGTTATGATGTCAGTTTCTGAAACAGTATTCTAAAATAGCAGAAACATAAAATATCCAGCATTCCAAGGCAGGAACCCATTCCTGCCAGTTAAAAAGCCTACTTTCACAACACAGCATTATAATGCTATCATTTGTTTACTGTGCTTGCTTCTGAAACACAATGAAGATGTGTATCATGCCAGTAAGAGAAATTTAAATGTCTTACACTGAAGAGAAAATGCCTTCCCCAGTGACAGTGACTGCTAGTTTTCTTCTTTCTCTGTATCTGAAATTTAATAATCTATCCTGATTACTTAAACCAGGCTCTGAAAAGTAGCTCACGTAAGCAAAGGTGCTATACAAATATAAAACAAAGTTTATGGGAAGAACTAGCCCAAGGCTGTATCTGCCTACTGCTTCCATGGCCAAGGAATGATACAGTCTTTAACTCAGATGATCTGGGACATGTCAGCCCCAAGGAAAAAGCTATGCTATGCTTTTTCTCTTAATCACCAATGAAAAGGATGTGGACAAAAACTAACATCTTTATGTTATCTTACAGAAATCACATTTACTGACGAACATATAAACAGCATCAGTAGCACAGTGAAGGGTGTGTGCCTCAACAGAACTCCTGACAATCTCCCAGTACTTTCTTATAATTACACAATCATTCACAGCAAAGCCCAAGAAAAGTATAAATTAATTGAGACTACTTATTGAATCTTTCCCTCTAGCAGCAATGGAGCCGAGTTCAGGGGTAAGAATGCAAATTCGCCGAGCATGACCGTGCTTGTTGCTAAATCTGCCTGCATCTAGTAAAATCAAAGTACAACCTCCAGGTCCAGCACCTGTACAGAAAAAAATGGAAAAAATAAGAAATAGTCCAGCTAAAATAATCTCTTCAAAGAATCATTAACATTTTGGGCATTAGAAATGTCACCTAATCAACTAAGAGCTCTATTACGCAGAAAAGAACATTTGTATCTTTGTAAAACAACTGAAGATAAACAGCTCTTCCACCACAATGTGACCAATTTTCAGCCATCAATGCAGAATGAGAAAGTTTCAGTCACAGAAAAACTTCTATTTCTTAGAATATGTGTTTCGCCAAACTATGGGTGAGCAAAGAGTATATTCTCTCAAACGGAAGTGGACTAGTAACAGTCCAAGAAATGCTGACACTTACTCTTCTTTTTACACATTATTTATATTCATACTGAAAAATAGAAAGACGTATTTCTAGGTTAAAAAGCAGTTGAGGGTGGGAAACATACTCCAGAAATGAGTCAAAAAAACCAAGAACAAGCAGGAACCATTTAGAACGAAAACCTCCAGAGACAATATTCATTATAGATCACCAGTTTCCTACAAGACAAAAAGTCTGTCTTCAATTCATGTTTAGCTCCACAGTATTAAATTTTAACTCCCATTATGGAATTTAAAAGGTTTCTGGGAGCAATCACACTGGCAGACTTCCCATTTTTATGAACTTGGCTCCTTCCCTTCACTCTTTGTAATGCTCCCAGCTCTGTCACACAGCTGTAAGTGCCCAACCCCACTCAAGGAGCAGCACCTGGTGCCTCAGGTAGGGCTGCGCCAAACGCCAGCCCTGGTCTGCTGTGCATCAGGGCTTCAGCAGCCACAACCTGACTTCCCCTCTCTGGAACACCTCTTTGGGTTTCCTTTCTACCCTATTTGCTGGTTCTCACCAGAAAAGTGAGAGCTAACAGTAAATCTGATCCCAATTTCTCTGACAAATTAGACTGGGTAATGTAATTAAAACCTGGAGGAGGTGAAGTCAGACAGAAAGGGAAGACTTACACAGCTGGGCTGGCATCACCACAGGAACCTTAATGAATGTATTAAGGTAGCAAAACACCAAGCAGAATACTTGATGACTGTATTAATGACTTCTCTTAGAGCCCCAGATTACTGAAATGCTTAAATTGCAACATACTTCTCAAGAGCTGAATCATCAAGGTATTAACATCTATGGCACAGGCATCAGCAGCATCCTCAGCCACATCTGTGGAGTGGAGGCAAGAGACCCAGGGAAGCAATTCCACTCCCTCACACTCCTGAGACCACCTGCTTGAGGGGCTGAGGGAACTTGGGTTTCAGCCTGGAGAGGAGGAGGCTTCAGGAGAACCTGCTGGCAGCCGTCACACACCCCTACAAACCGGCCACCAAGAGAGAGCTGCTCTCCTGACTCAGGTTCAAAGGAGTTTAAACAGAGAAAATATGGATATAAAAGCAGTTCTGGCTGCATACAAGGAAACTTTTTTTTACTATGAGGATATGGTGCAGCCACGGTGGACTCTCCATCTTGGAGGTCTTGAAGACTTTTCTAAAAAATCCCTGAGTAACCGACTCTGAACTCAACTTTAGGCAGGAGATCCCTTTCTGAATGACTGTGAGAGTCTGTGACATTTTCATCTCACTCCAGCAGAAACGAAATGGCTAAGACCACAGAAAGTAGCACAAGTCAATTCTTTTCGTCACATTTAGCTGAAGATCAGATTCTTTCTACTCTAATATAATCTTTTCTTGGTTATAAAGATGGAAATAGTTGTCAGCAATTTACTAAAGGATGAAAATTAGAAAGCAGTTCTACAAACAATATGATTCTTAACCATTAGTGGAATAATCCTACATATTCACTGACTTCACATGACAGAGAAATCTTAAAATAAAATTTCTTCTTACAAACTCATATAACTTTGAATTAATGCCTTGGAACACATAAAAAGGATTCCTCAACTGTATAAAAGGAAACAACTTCGTGTTTTCTAGGGCAAAAAGTAAGACTTCTGTACCATTTAATATACTGAAGAAATATCTGACCTGGTTGTGAAAAAAATAAAAAAAGAATACAGGTGAGACCTAAACCCCACAAATGATGATTTTTTTTAAAAATAAAAGAGCATAAGCAACACGGTTAACCTACAGCAGCAGCTTGTTGAACAAGAATATTTAATTATGCCAAAGAAAAAGAATGTACACTGGGGATTTGTTGCCAGTCTTTGGCCACCATTAAAGATATTTTCAAGCTTTACTCCTTCTGAATGTACCACATGAGACTACATAATGTCTTATGTAGTGAGAAATATTCGCTCTCTTTCAGCATTATTTCCCAGAGACACACAAGGTTTATTTCAACTGTCCCAGAAGTGGAGATCCTGGCCTCCTTCTCAGAGGCAAAAAAAATTACAATTAAAAAATATCTTAGAATCTAAATGTGGGGTACCTCTGTGATGTCCTAAACCTCTCCTCAGAAAACCAGTTTAGAAAAAGAGGAATTTGGCGTTATAGAAGAGGAAAGGAAGATGAAAGTTCTAAGCACACCATCAGGCCTGAGCCAAAATAAGCAGATGCAGAGTGTCCAGCTATGAGGAGAGGGTAACAAGCTAACTCAGCTGCTAAATAATTTTTTCAACTAGTCATTCCAAGAGCAGAACACAGGAATTTCCAGCCATTGAGATGATAATACAAACACTTGAGAATTCAGAATAGGTTTCCACAAGAGACAGTAACACAACTGGAATATTTGCTTTTTAAACACTGCAGCTTTCCTCATTCTCTTACGTATAGTTCCTGAACCAGAAGCCACAACAAATAGATGAAAAAATGTAGGATGATTTCAAAACACGTTATGATTTATGCCAGTGACTTCTATGTTTCATGGTTAAATTCAGCACACTGAATCACATCACTTCAGAGTGCACTGACAGAATCAAGACTAAAAGCAAAGTGGTGGCAGTTTCCTGTAATTCCTCAGTTTCATATTGTAATTGTGAAGTGACTTTAGTGCTTCTAATTTTTTGAAGAAGCTGTAAAGAATAACTTATTGAGTATATCACCCCAAACTTCACAGCCAAGGCAGGTGGGATGAGAAAAGAAGAAAATGAGGAAGTTGATAGGTTAGAAGATTGGAAATTGCACAGAGACATTTATTAAAGGCATTCACAATTCTCTGCCCTCCACATTCCCTTGCATGCAGAACTTCCAAGACTTTACTGACGGGTCAAAGAACAAACCATTAATTTTCTAGTACATGTGTTAAGGACTTGCAGTCTGTTACACGTTAAGTACAAAACTATCCTTGATGATAATTAAATTTTTCACTAGGTTAAAACACAGTAAAACAAAGTGCTTTTGGAAAGGACTGTAAAATGCCTTTTTAGAATGCTGCAGAAAGGGTAAATGGGAGACTGCAGGACCCAGCTCGTTACTACAGTGAGCAGACAGTTTAATGGTGTTTGCTGCTTGTGTTTTAAATCAGAGCAGTCAAGGAAGCCCTCAGAAGCCTGAGCCTGCCATACAGCCCCATGGCTGAATGCTGTAGTAAATAAAATGTCCCACTGGGAATGCCAGCCTCACAGTCTATTTTATACAAAATGTGATGTTTTCCAAGAAACATGTAAATAGTGGAAGTACAGTCCTTTTGAAAGAAAAAAAAAAACCAAAACACTACACCAAAAACCCACCACCCCAAATCTTACAAAAAACTGTTTTGTCAGGACTAACAGATGTTGTCTCACTTTACTGGAGAGCCAATGCAAGTGCCTCAGAGGAGGCCAATGCAAGTGAAAATTGATTCTTGAGCTGGATGAAGCTTTAGACATACAATGTTCTGCTGCAACCAATTCATGTCTTTCTCCCAGTATCCTACAATACCTTCAATCACAAAGGTGACTTCATCCAAAACAGAACTGATGGCACGTCCTCTCAAATACAAAAGCAAAGCAATTACATTTTCTTTAACTTTTTAAAAATAATTCATTAGCTATCTTTTTATTTTATATGCCCAAACAAAACATCAATCCTGGTGTAAATACGTCCTGTAAAGCCCTTTCAATTCTTCCTCCATGTCATTTTATAAGAAAATTCAGTACGATTTTTATTTGTTCAATGCACAAATAAATCCCCACAACTTCACTGGGACACTCAGGCATGGTTAGAGAAGGCTGAAGTATTCAGCTTAACTCCCTAATGAGGAACAGGTCCTCTTTTAAATGTGATCCAACAGCAAGATCCTTTCTTTCCTCTCTCTCAAGCTCTGCACACTCAGCTATCAGCTCCTGCCCTTATTAGCTTCAAGAGTGACTCCAATCACCACGTTAACTTCACAGGCAGCAACAGCAGACCTACTGAGGGTGCTGGGATTTCTTACACCTCTTTTGGTATTGTGCTTTTGTAGAAATCTACTGCAAAGTAAACCAAACTGTAAACACCATCAAAACCAAGATATTACTGTGAATGAAGTGATTATAAAATGAACAGAGTCAATTTTTGGTTCAGTTTGAATTGTTTACAAGCCAGATCCAGAAGCTGAACTTGATGACCCTTGTGGCTCCCTTCCAAGGCAGGATTACTCTATGATTCACATGGAATTTATTTCTGCATGAAATAATGTCACAAACTACTTCAGCAACAATTTTACCAAGACAACAGTCACACATTTTACGACTAAAACCCCCTCATGATTAAGAGCTTTGTCTGAAGAACATACTCGCTTGAAATCAGAGTATCCCAAACAGACTAAATTATTTCTCATATGCTGAAATGAAACAAAGAAAACAGAAGATATATTTAAAGGATTTGGTAGTATTAAAACAAGGGAATCTGTGGCATGAGAGAAATACTTTTCAATAGAAAAAATGTTTAAATACATTTGTTCAAGTTAACATTCATTAATATGATGCATCTGTTCTCACTTGATGGTACCCTGGGAAAAAAAAGGTGACCATTTACAAAAATGTCATTTTCTGCATTTGATTTATTCTTGTAAAATCAAATTTTACTCAATTTCTCATCAGCTTTTTGTTCTATAATCTTTCTTTAATAAGAGGTAGAGATGTACTATGAAAGGTGTTCTGGATTGCCAGCCTGTTACAGAGTGGCTAGCAGCATTGTATGCAAATATAACATCTGGAAAATATCACTGTATATGAGCATGACAAAGAAGTCTTCTCTGCTTATTTAAGAGAAAAACATTAACCTAAGATTTGTAAATTGGTATAGTTGAATTCAATTGTTACTGTTTAACAAGGCCAGGTTGGACAGGGCTTGGAGAACCCTGGTCTAATGGAAGGTGTTCCTGCCATGGCAGGGGGTGGGATCAGAGAAGCTTTAAGGTCTTTCCAACCCAAACCATTCTGGGAATCTACAATCACCTTAACGAAAGAACTGGGGGAAATCCCTGTGCATGCATATTATTGAAACATTTCATGTTTCTCACATTTAAGAGCACAAAATGGTTTACTTTGGTTTGGGGTTTTTTTCACACCTTTTATATATTCAGGATTAATTCCTCAATGATTCCAGGATTTTGTCAGCAACAGTGTTTCATTTTTAACTGCAAAAGTAATCTGAATGATGATCTTTTTATGATGGCTCATAATTTTTGACATTTGCAACCCCTTCTGCTGATGTAACTGCAGTTAAAAGTAACTGACAGAGTTTTTCCACTGACAATTTTTACAAAGTGTGATTCTGGCAGCATAAAGTTTTCATACCTTTTCCATTATAGTTTTGGAAAGTCCCAAACTGCCAAACCACCAAAGAATTCAGAAAACAAGTTGAATGATACTCTAGGTTACAGCAGTGTAACAGTTTAGTATTTGCCCCCTTTCAGCAGTCATCTACAACCATAGCAATAAATAAAAGCAGAATAATTCCCTGCACCTTACACTGTGCCCCCTCGACCACTGAAGACATCAGTTATCAAATGACAGGATCCACTTGCACCACAACACAGCTCAGATCGACAGAATCACTCATGTTGAAAAAGACCTCCAAGATCACCAAATCCAACCTGTGACTGATGCACCCCTTGTCACCCAGACCGGAGCACTGAGTGCCACGTCACTGAACACCTCCAGGCTGTTCAGATGGTCCCTGGGGCTGCTGGCTCCTGACAGCCTCCTCTCCTCTGGGTTACACTCAGGACCTGCTGAGTAAACAGAGCAGGCCATGGGCTCCTCCCAGGGAAAGAAAAGGCAGCTCTGTGATTGGATTTTGGTGGGGAAGATTGAGGGGAGGAAGAGGAGAATGCTGGGGTGTGCATGTGAGCCGTGCCAAACTCTGCAACTTGCCCTCAAGGCTAGGAAGGTCCCTCACACACTTGCTGTACCCACCAGGGACTGGCCCAGCCCTCATGTGACATTGACACAGTTTCTTTGCTGACAATCCAGACTTACAGAAAGCTGAGCAATTATTCTCTGCATTTACCTGAAATTCTAAGAATACACATTTCCTTTTCATGATTCACCAAGCATAACCTTTGCACAGGATCAGATTCTCTTATTAAGATAAATTTAGCCACCTTGTTGAGATTAAGATCAACTTTACATGTAGAAAACAAGACTCCTGATGTTGTGATTTATATGTCTATAAAAGCCATATATATGGTATGCACGATATACAATAACTCAGGAATGCATGCTCTAGCACTAAATTTCATGCTGAAAGCTTGCTAATGCCTCAGGCGACTGAGCGAGATGATACATGAAGCTGTACACAAGGAGATTGCACAGTCATTTCTTAATTTACCTCTAAATTACAACTACCAGAGGGTTTTCTGAGTATTTGTGTCTCTAAATGTCTTGTAGTCTGGTAATAATATCGGCAGGTACTACAAAAGTAAGATTTCTAGCTGAACTCCTGTATCCGTGACAAACAAAATTCTGTTTTCAAATTTGCAAAGGTGGTGCTCAAATTGTTTTAAAAACTCTGTAATAAATACATCCTTTTATAGAGTTAATTTACTTGAAAATATTATTGCACTAAACAAGGCATATATATACATACTCAAGCACTAAGCCAATTGTTTATACAATTTTAAATGTTCTGGTTTGCTTTATTTATATAAAGAAGTTATTTCTTTTCTTGCAACAGAAGAGAAGTTAATTAATTTATAGGCTTTCCTCATTAATTTGAGATTAATGCAGATTTTAACTGAAAAAGAGAGAGTTCTTGTTTCAAAACCGTTTCATTACTCTACATTAAGTATATATACATCATGTTATTAAGAATTATTTAAAGGAAACCTACCCAAGCACAGCCAACTCTTCCCAGCAAATCCATTAACAAGAAAAAAACAACTCATATGAACAGAGCTTGAGGGTACATTTCCACAGACGAAATTCGTACCATAATTAATGCAATCATAAAAATTAGAAACTTCTTCAAAAAACTTTGAATTCTGTAAGTCACTACTTTTTACTATTTTTAAAAAGAAAGAAAATTTCTCTAGGACTTTAATAATAAACACTTTCATTTGAAGTTGATTTTCAAAGGAGCAGGTCAACACTTTTATAGAAATGCCTGCAGGAACAGGTTGACAGTAATGGTGGGTCAGAAGGTGAGAGAAGAAAAAGCCTTGAATCAGAACCTCAGTCAGCTGCCACCAGGTTGATCTATTGTAGGGGAACTATAAGCATTTTTTTTTCCTCTCAGCAGCTACAAATTCTAAAAGCACTTGAAAAAGAGTGCATTGAATGGTAAGGTGCTTGTGAATCTACTGAATTCAAGAGCTGGAACTAAGAGGTGACACTGCCAACCACCAAATACTCCACTTCGATTGCAGGCTCCAGAAGAACTGGCAGTAGTTTGTGTCCTCTCAAACTGCCTCTGCTTCTGTTCTGGGGAACACAGAGCTGAGCCAACGAAACAGACCTGGCTGGAAAACACTGAGGGAGTGACACTCCAGCAGCAGGGAACAAAAGCTAGATGCAGGTTACAGGGAACCTACCAATTTATGACTAATTACGCTGAACTGTTTGCGGTTTTGTTTGCAGGCAAAACACTGCTTTATTATTATTATATTTAGCTACAACACTGAATAACTGCCTGAAATAAAGCCCTTCAATATTTCCAAATAAAGCCCTTCAACATTTCCGAAGCTAAATGCAGAATCCTATGTTTGCTGGACTCAAGGATAAAGAGATTTTTAGAGAAGTTGGAAACTCTCCTATGGAAGATTTCAAGCCCTGAACAGCTCCATGGGTAGTGCCCCAAGTTTTCTAAAAAGAGAGGAAAAAATGTATTTGAAGGTAAATGTTATAATATCCCCTTATTAAAATTCAACATGTGTTGCCAGCTTCAATAAGAATCCACTGAGCTCCGTAATTGTGCTTTAGAAAGTAATTGCTATTCCACAATCTAAATCCTTCTTATTTTGTTGTAGGTAAGATTAATGTCAAACCAAAGCTGACTGTAATGCTAAAATATGTGGAAAAATAGAGAGGAGAGACACTTGTATTCAATACTTATTATACTTTAAGAAGAACACAATCAATTCTGTCTTTACAAAATAAAGCTAATCTTCATCATAGAATCATGGAATGGTTTGGGTTGGAAGGGACTTGAAAGCTCATCTCAATCTCTGCCATGGGCAGGGACACCTTCCATCAGACCACATTGCTCCAAACCCTGTCCAACCTGGCCAGATTCAATATTTCACTTAAAATATCAGTCCGATTGTAATAATGTAAAAATATTGTAACAATTCTCTTTTGTTAGAAAACAGTTTCGTGTCAGCATATGTGATGGAAGCAATCAGTCTAGTGGCGTTACCCTCTGGAAATGCTCTGGGGGCAAGACTGAAGCAATCTTGCTAGCAGCCTTTAATTAACTAGCTCTTAATACATACAATACAATACACACAATCCAGCCACCATCTTGGCTTTTGCAATCTAGCTCATTCTGCATTTCACAAACAGCAGAGGATTAATTCAATATCTTCTTGGTGCTCTGACTTTCAGCATTGAGATCACTTGGCAAACTTTGATCTTACTCCCACTGCTACAATATCTAAATATAGGCCATGCTCCATTCAGGGAACTCAAACCCAATTGTTTTTCCAGTGTCTTTATGAGATCTTTGGTCAATGTCCCTTTGAAATCCTTCCAGCAAACCACTTCTGCCATAACAATCTGAACATATCTGATTGACTGTAATTATGAGGCAAACTTGGAGACTCACAGTTTTAAACATTCAAATACTCATGAATGAGGCAATTCTTTGTCACTCCTTGATCGAAATACTGAACTTTTCTGGTTAAAGAATAGAAGGCTTTGAAACAAGCACAGTTAATGTTAATTAACACACTAAAGATATCAATACACTGTAAAAGGAATATTAAGTCTGTTCTCTCTCACAACACAGGCAGAAGATTATGAATATTTATGATGTCCTTAAACAATGCAGAAGAACTGAAGATATTTTTATAAAAATCTCTTTAAAGTCCGCAAGTTCTTCTCTCATTACCTGTTTTACCACTGCTTACATAAAAAGCTAAGTAGGTTTCTTCCAATCATTGGCTGAGGATAGCAGGCAGATTAAATTAGTTGATAAAAGCATGCAGAAGTGATCACCACTTATTTTTTATATTATTGCAACCCTCTTATAACAACAGGGCTCTTTGAAGAGCCTGCATTTCAAGCAGAAAAGATAAATGAATGGAGCTCTGCAAAAATCTCATCCCTGCCTCTCTGAAAATGAGACCAGTCCTTTGGTTCCCTCGGGCACAGGCACGACTGAAGTTGGCTCAAGCATTGCCATGCTGAAGAGCAAGCAGCAGAATCCTGCAGGGCTGCAATTCAGAACAAACAGCATCACCCAATGGCAGAAATTCAAACCTGCACATGACTGTCACTATACCTGCTGGCTCCTCTGAAAGACATGAAGGAAAACAGGAGAAATGCAAAACAAACCCTAATAAAAAAAAACAAATGCTTGGTCTCTGTCTGAAGACTATGTGCGCTGTTATGGCCTCACATCCTTCAACAGGAGTTTTGGAAAACAACTAATTAACGGCTGGAGCTGTCAGAGGTGGTTTAGGTTGGATATTAGGAAAATATTTTTCCCCCCAGAGGGAGCTGGGCACTGAACAGGGCAGCAGTCACAGCCTCAAGGCTGCCAGAGCTCCAGGAGCATTTGGACAAGACTCTCAGGCACAGGGTGGGATTGCTGGGGTGTCTGTGCAGGGCCAGGAGTTGGACCAGATGATACCTGTGGGTCCCTTCAACCTCAGGAGATTCTATCCTCTGAGTCCAATTTTCAGGGCTGGTAAGAGATTTCAGACTGGTCCAGAGGCACACAGGCAGACAGAACCGAAGGCTGGCAGCTGCTTTTTGCCAAGGGCTGAAGCCTGCATGGCATCACAGCTCCACTGAACCTGGTAACGGGTGTCACAGGGGAGGGAGTCAATACCTGAACCCTCTGTGGTGACACTGAAACTGGCAGCACATTGGGAGCTTCTGTCTAGCTCAGTGCTCCTCTGATTTTGGTGGGAAAGCGAATATCAGGATTCAGTGGCATGTGCTTAACACCAGCTTGCTGATCACCCGGAAAGGCTCTTCCACCACCGCCTCACACACAAAGTCTCCTTGGTGCTCTCCTCACTCTGAATGCAGCACAGGGTGCAACTAAAACCAAGTTACTGCAGTAAATTCACCACAAAATCTAGTCTTTCACATGTCATGCTTCATTATTTCCTCAATTAAACTGTTTTATTCAAAAATGTGAACTGAGCTACATTATAAGCAGTGACGGCCAAATCATTGAAAATAATATTTTTTGTTTTTTTTTTTCCTGCTGGTTCCTATAAACTTCAGGATCATCATAAAATATAAGCTTTATAGCTTATAAAGAAAATTCATAAAATTTTTTTTAAAGAAACTTTAATAACTCACAGTAACCAAAACTTAGTCTCTTCTCAGGAAACAGATGAAAAGATGAATTATTCCTGTGCCTCTCAGGGTAATTAAAATAGCAAGTACAACCTCTTTTAAATGGAAAGAGGAGAAAGTTGTGTATCCAAAAAGGATCACATTCAACACCCACAGCATTATAACATCAGCCTATTGTGAAGTCTGGTGCAGCTTTAAAAAAAAACCCAAAACCCAATAAACAAAACACCCTGAAGACATTGTATGCAGAATGGCAGTTCAGAATAGATGGGGAAATTCAACTCATGTTGAGGTTAGAACAATGAAAAACAACATAGAAAACTGATAACACTTCTGGAAAACATGTCACTTGTATCTGATACCAGTATAAGTGGGAAGAATTTGGATTAACAGCTCAGATCAGAGCCAGAGAAAGAACATTCAAAACAGTAGATGTTCTTCCACACATGGGGCTCCTGCTTCCAACAATCTATACCACTGGAAAACCCCAGGAAGCACAGGTAACCCCCTTCCTGCAATACAGGGTGCATTAAACCTTCTGAACCTCTTTAAAAAATATTAACTACATGAGAAGATGTTATTTTTGTAAGTTTTTCTAACACTGTATATTCCAAACAAAGTCAGGTCTTCACCACATAGTAAACTAGCAAGAAATGTTTTTAGTTGATATGGTGCTCTTCACTTAGCTGATTATGATACAGGCAACTACAAAATTCCCTGAACATCTCTAAATATTTCTCAAGCTACTAGAATTTTAATAACCCATGCCTTACAGAATCATTTGAAACCAAGCTGAAGAAAGGAAAGAGCAACAGCACAAAACCCTTTGGTGAATTACCAGCTTAATTAATGTTTGAAGTAGCTACCACAGGTATGATAACTACTACCTAGCCTGCTGGACCAGGAAAGGAGTTGCAGAAATCTCTTGAGAACTCTTTGTTATAAAGGTCACTTACCTTATTTTTAGATTATTTTTTTTCTGGGAAAACGAGTATTTTACACCTTCAACAGGTACATTAAATAGAAATGCTACAGATGCAGTTTCAACACTTAGGGAAGTGCTAAAAGAGGTCTGGAAACAGCTGTTTGACACTGGTGTACCAAACTTTACTGAAAAAAGGGCTGGAGTCCTGTGCTGCACCACTGTGATGATAAGGTTCAACATCAAAGAGGGTTCAAAAAAATACAGAGTCAAAAGGAAGCCTGGGAAGCCTGCAAGTGGGTACTGACTGTTTGGAAATGTATACAGAGCCAGCTTGTTTGTTTGGTTGGTTTTTTTTAACTTTGTATAATCAAGGTTTCAAGTGAAATTGGCCACACTGGACAAGTCCCAGTGGATCAACTGTCTCAGCTGTCAACAACTGGAGGCGCAGAAGAGTGAACAGCATCAAGGCAAGAGGGAACATTAACTTGTTGCTGCTAAAGAATGAAATTTTGTATTATTCTCCAAGGACAAATGAGTCACATTGTTACAAAAACAATCCATCGCTTTACAAACAATACTGCACAATGTGCATTCATCTCTGACCCAAAGGCAAAAACTTCACACCAACCCTTTATTACTCATAGTCCTGCCTCTTAAGAGAGAGCCTGATTCTCTTTTGTTTATCTAAGCTTTGACGGAAATCTTAGCACTTCATTAAGGACACACGATTGCAACAGAGCTGAAGATGAACATAATAACAACCTGGGACCAGCACTCAGAGTTCCCTGGTATGTCCGAACAGATACTCTGAAAGACACTCTGGAGCCACAGACACTTTTACTACTCGGTGTGTTTCGATATTTATTGGGTAGAGCCCCCATCTCCACAGCTTTTAAAAGGACTTCTGTCAGAAGATCCATTTGCAGCTTTCCTGCTGCTTTTCACAGTGCTATACTCAGACAAAACTCACCCATTTCAGAGCTCAGTCCTGCAACACCCTGAATGTTTTGTCCTTATCTAGCAAAGCATTAAAACATCCAGAGACCTACATGAGTCAGCCCCACCCAACGAGTGGAACCATGCAGAATTTTTGGTAGGTGTGCAGGAGCTTCACTTCAGAGCATCCAGTTCCAAAAGGCTCCCTCTCGTTTGACTGTAAACCAAGAATCTTTCTTTCATTTTAGGCTTCTGTCTAACATGAGGAAAATATAATAATCACAATGATGCAATTTTCTACTTAAGAAATCCAAGAGGTTTACTTCTCCCCCTACCACCTCCCAACTGCATATGCAGTTAAATGTGGGATGATCTTCACTGCAAGTAATTTCAAATCCTCCTATGCCAGAATGTAATTATTTTTAAGAAGTTACATTAATTGTGAAGAAGAACAGATAAGCTCATGGAGTTCTTCTAAAAACCTTAGGTGAGAAAGAATAATTTGCTAAATAATTTAATGCAGTGAAAGGTCAAGGGGGAATGGCTTCAGACTGAAGGTAAGTTTAGATTGGGTATTACAAAGACATTCTTCCCTGTGAGGGTGGTGAGGCCCTGGCACAGATTACCCAGAGGAGCTGTGGCTGCCCCAGCCCTGGAAGTTTCCAAGGCCAGTTTGGATGGGGCTTGGAACAACCTGGGAGGGTGGAAGGTGTCCCTGCCCCTGGCAGGGGGTGACACAAGATGGTCTTTGAGGTCTCTTGCAACCCAAACTATGCTGTGATTCTGCAAAAACAAAGCACGTGTCTTTAATATGAGTTTTTCTATTTTATAATCACTACAGCAAGAAGATGAAGTTGAGGAGCTGGGTGGCCACAGTTTGATCTATTGATGTTGGCACCTTTTGCTAACTAAGCGGATTTGTTGCACACCTTGCCCCCACGAAAAAAAAGGAATTCAAAACTGAATTCCAAACAAGTCAAATCTTGTTCATATTTTCAGGCAGAACAGTCTTCAAATTAGGAAGCCAGTCTCATATAAAACAATTTGGCTTAGAGACATATATGTGTATATATATATAAATCTAAGTTAATTTAAACACATTAAATAATATCCAGATGTTTTACTTGCTACTCTTATTCAGATTATTTTTAACAGTAGAAGCTTTTTTCTTTTCCCTTTTGTCACAGAAGACTTCCTTTTTTCATCTCTGCATTGATATAAAACAGCATTATAGCATTATGGAAAGCACTGCTGCCACCTCAAATAAACACAGCCACATGAAAAACATTATCCCTCATAAATTGCTCATCTTATTAGAGTGACTCCACCTAGGTAAAAAGGTGCCAGTACCAAAGGCAACTACACATTTAATTCCAAGATTAGGATGCTGTGATTGAGTTCATCGGCATCCATAGTACCTTAAATGTCCTTTAAATCCATAGTACCTAAAATTGCAGCTTTAAGGACAAGAAGTTAGGTGGTGCAGAGCAGTGCTAGGTGTCACAATAAGGCAGAGGTCAGTCATCTTCCCTTCCATGTACATGACTCTTGTAAAGGAACACAGAAACAAGGGTGCAAATTAACTGCTATGACCTATTTTGTATTAGTTTCATCTCTGCAATAAAGAACTATTTCCGCTGTAATTCATTCCTTAGGTTTCTTTTCTAAGTTTTACTCTTTATTAAACAGTTCGATACTAAAGCAGCAGAATGAATCCATCATGTCATAGCTCTGAAAGTGAGCGGAAAATAACTATCTAAAACCTTCCCCCAAGAAACTTGGGTCAGTTCTGTCTGGATGATAAAAGTGAGGTGTTTAGAAGGCCAAGTCTAACAAGGTAACGTGAACATGGAAGAATTTTCACTTTTTCTATCACATAGCTTCATTCATCACCTGCCAGCCAAAACCTCCACCCCTTGCTCAGCCTGGGAGCCCACTTCCTTCCTTCCAGTGCATTTAATAAAAATGTACAATGCATCTTTGTGAAGGAGACATAACACAAGCCAGAGGGCTGCCCCACATGTATGACAGGAACTCTTGACAGCTCTTCCTCCTACACAGAAGGAAAAAAGAACAGAACCGCACATCCGTCGCAGGCTCCTGGCAGGTCCAACATGGAACAAGCTCACCCCTTGGCATCCCAGGTACAGCATTTTTATTTGTTCTCTCCTCTTCAAGAGCTAGTGCAACCCAGGACATGAAGAGACCCAACACGGGTCAGTCCAAAGGGAATGTTTTATCTCAAGGATACCAACCCATCCAGCCTTGCAGAACACACAAGTGGGCAGCAAGCCTGGCAAGGCCCACACTAGTAACTGCTCACAGGTCTGCCCACTCCCTTAAGAACCCATCACAACCGTGGAACTAAACTATGAGGAAGAAAAGATGTAAGGAATGCACTCCTAATGCAAACAGAGTACAAGCTAAAGAGTGCATCCTAAAAGCAGAGAAGGATTTTAAACAGAAAGTGAAGAAGCAATAAAGCATTAGTAGAGTACCTCTCTGTTCCAAAGCATCACAAGATGGCCCCACTGCCAACAAAGCAGTGCCCTAATCCCCTGCAATTATTGATGTTATAGCAGCTGGACACCATGACCAGAGAGGTGGAAAAACAACATTGGCAGAGCGATTATCATCCCTCTCCACACAGTCTGTGGCTTTAGCTCTGTTACCAACACCCTGTGCAGTTGACCTGCCCAGCTGAATGTGGAGACACACACTACAGGACCCAGGCCCAAGAGGGCAAAGAGCCTGGGTGTCACTCGACTCCAGAGAGAGCTCCTGGATGCAGTGACCCAACTCTGTGCCATGGTGATCTTGGCCCAAGTCATTATTCAAACCCCAGGTCTTGGGAGCCTGCTTTTGTTTCCAGAACCAGTCAGGCAAACCAACATCGAGCACTAAGGTTATATTACAGATTGATATAATAAAATCATGGAATTGCTGGGGTTACATAAACCCCACAATCTACCCCTTTTACACTGCTTTTGACTGAATGCAGATAGCAAGAACCCAATAACAATAAACAGGTAACAGATACAAAATCAGACCGATATGATGAGAGACGGGAACCCAGCTCTAGGTCTGAGCCAAGTACCACTTTGAACAACTCTTACCTCAAAACTCTTCTTATCTGTGCAATGGAAGCAGCTGCTTGTCCTCACAAGCATGTGTTTATGAATAAAAACTGCCTTACAAATGGCAAGTGCATGTATTTGAACCGATTTAAATATATGAAATAAACTGGAGGTACAGACAGGATATGATACAATTGGCATTTCTGAAGTTTCAATGGTACTTAAATAATGTACCATGAGCTCACACACCATAATCTAAATAACTTTTAAGACAGCATAAGGCAATAATATTTTCAGGCAGTCTACAGCAATTTAATACCCAACTGCCATTGAAAACATTAAGCCTTGCATGCTTAATTGCTCCAAGGCCTTTGAAAATCCCAGAAAGAAGGACAATAAGCTGTAAATCAACCCGTTCAAAATGAAAGCAAACCCCTCCTGTGCTCTATCTTAAGGCATCACACAAAAATGTATTTCACTTCCACAAACACATATTACATCATAATGGGTCACACAGCTAAGCAAGATTGACTAGAAATATTAATAATATTTTTCAGATATATTAAAAACTTTGATTACATATTCTTAATACGAATGGAGAAGTGGAAGATCATTCCCATATCATCCATTCACAGGACCATATTACTAAGACACTTTTGGAAGTGTTTTTCTTGCTGAAACTAAGATAGTCTAACAAATCCTGGTGGAAAGCCACACCTTTTATCACTCAAAAAAAGAAATGTTTAATATTTAAAGCTTGCTGCTGTTTCCTCTTTTTTCCCACTGTGGAAACAAAATTGATTTTCTATATAGGAAAAGATAAGATAAAGGGTTTCAAGGGATTTGATAAAGGCTGACCTGCATTTTTAAAGTGACATGAAAAAGGAAAAAAAAATTAGACTAATTAAAAAAATTAAGTTAATGCAACAATTCACATCCATTTCCCTTCAAAGTGAAGTTGAAATTTACTTTGTGGCTTTTCAAAGAAAGTGCAACAGTGAAAACCACAAAGGAATCAGGCACTGGCTTACATTCTACAGAGCTGAAACAAAAAGCAGGCAGGCAAACATTACATTGTTATTAAAAAGTCAGCATAATTGTGATAGCAATTCATAGACACTAAAAAAAAAAGAAAAAGCCTGCTTTAGCTTTACACAATCAATTCTACAATTTACAAATCAATTTCTAGACCAACAATATAGTTAGGAATCTGGTTACACATCAGAATTCTGCCAGAAAAATGTATAAGCTCACCTTGTCTTGGTTTTCTTTATTCTTGTAACACAGATTTCCAATCAAACGAATGAGATGAGATTTGAAACCCACGGCTGGATGGGAAATTTCTTCCTGCTCTGTCATAGCATGTGTGGCAGTAAAAACATTCACAGCCTGTTTCCCAGCAAGGTGAGTTAATCTCAGGGTATCTAGAGAAAACATTTTAGTACATTATCAAGTAAAAATTAGTCTCATTTGGCTCACAGTTTTATTATTCATTGTAGAGTTCAACACTAAGCAACTTAATTTCTGATATTCAACATCATGTCAAAGAACTTTGAAAGTTTACCCCATTGTGTGATTTGGGCTAATATAACCAACCATAAAAGACCAGCCCAATGTCAGAAGGTATTTTTGGATACTTTTTACACCCTTATTTAGCTCACACATGAAGGCTGAAGGCTGATGCTATTGATCTCCACCTAAAGAGTCAGAATTTGTAGGTTGTTGAGAATTCTAGCACCATAAATATATGGCTAAACCCAAGATTTTTAGAAAATTTCCTGTAATTTGAATTTGTCACAGCAACACATACTAACCACAGAACCACTTTTTCCTCTCTTCCTTTGGCCTGTTCCTGGCACTGTAGAATGATGAGAAATTTTGTGTACACAGAATTACAGAACAGTTTGGGATAGAAAGGACTTTAGAGATCACCTCATCTCATCTGTCACGGGCAGGGACACCTTCCACTACCCCAGGTTGCTCAGAGCCCCATCCAACATGGCCTTGGGCAGCTACAGGAACGGGGCAGCCACAGCTTCTCTGGGCAACCTGTGCCAGGGCCTCACCAGCCTCACAATCTAACCCTGCTCTCAAGCAGTTTGAAGCCATTCCCCTTGTTCTGTCACAACAGGCCCTTCTCAATAGCATCCCTCCATCTTTCCCTTCAGGAATTGGAAGGCCACAGTTAGGTCTCCCTGAAGCTTCTCTTCTCCAGGCTCAACAATCCCAACTGTCTCAGCCTCTCCTCACAGCTGAGCTGCTCCATCCCTCTGATGAACTTTAAGTTTCCTTAGCACATACACACATACACATGCACAAAATAAATCCTATTGTTAGTCCATCTTACTGTAAGATGTAAGATGTTCATATATCTAAGAACCCATCACCAAAAACAGAGGTTTGGTTGTTTTTTAAATTTTTCTTTTGTTGTTGCCGGAGGTATTTTCTTTATTTGGTTTTTTTATTTTGCTTGTTTGGGCTTTTTTACAATAAGGACTCTCCAAACGTCTCAAAAGAGTCGTTGCTAACAGCTGTTTCAGCCTTTTTATTTTTTTAATTTTTACCTATTTGTCTTAAAAATACACAAACTTTTACAATTTTCTCACAAAATGGTAGCATACCTCAGTCTCAAAATGCTGAGACATAAAAAAGCACAGCTCATGGTATGTATCACTCCTCCCTCCTCCCCTGAGCACCTCTGGAACATCTCGGCTTGATATTCTTTATGTCAAATCCTTCCCTCGCTGTTTCTTAGCTCCTTTAAAGCTGACCTTTAAAAGTCACTGGATTTGGTTAATAACATTCAAACTGCACTTAAATTTCAGACATTTGGGAAACAGAAGGGAACAGGCATGGAGGAAAAGTCTTTTTTCTACTTCTTGAAGAAACTCTTCCATGCATTCAGCGAGTGGAAGAACACAGGAAGCAGCTGTCCCTTGCAGCACTTTCCACAAGAAAAGAGCACTGCTGATACTTGAATCGAGGCTCTGTTGGGCAACACAGGCCAGCAGAGAAAGTGGAGAAGCAGAAAATTTCCAGGAACAAATCAAATATTTGAAAATGCAGATCAACTCCATCTCCTATTTATTTATCTTATTCAAAGGTCAGAATTATAATTACCCCCAGTTGTGAAAAACATGTTTTCATTCACAGAGCACCGACAGTTAAGCCCTGTGGCTGTTCACTCACCTACAGCTGTTTCAAGCAGACCAGGGAATGCCTGCAGATGTTCCAGCTGGCTGTTGTTTGAGGTCATTTCACAAAGAACATCGAGAAGACGAATTGTCACCAGGGCTTCCTGGAATGAAAACTGCATTTCTGAAAATGGAATATGAAGGATACCAGAAAAACATAAACCCAGAAATGTAAACAGGGGACAGGAACTCTCAGCTCCTCAGGTTCTGTGCAGGTCATCCAAACTGCCAAGAATAAATTGATATAAAATTAGGGTGACTTTCTAAAATAACAATAACGTATTAGATTGCAATAATTTCTTTTCTACAGTCAATGTTATATCTGCCTGAAAAATCATGGGGAAACCAAAACAGAGCCATAAGGGATAAAATTTTAACAAAAACACAGTAGCTTCCAAAAGCAGAAATACAGAAAATTACTAGCTGAGAAAATTATTTCTGTATAAATGTTTTCTTTGAGTTTATTCAGTCGGAGCCTTCCACTTTAAAGACACAAACACCGCCTGCAAGACACCAATTTGTTATCCACAGGAATTCTGTAAAGTTCTGTGGTCAAACAAACTTTGGCTGTGAGAATTTACATTATTCTTGGGTAAATAGGATTGTGATCAGAGATGCAGCATTTTGGTTAGGTATGAGACACAATTTCATTTGCATATTATTTATTCAACCACAGAACTATTTTTTCTCACGGAATATGTTGGTCCTGCTTATAATGACAATCCAGAACTTACAGAGAATACCTTAAGAGCACATGACAGAATTTGAACACCACATATTGCTCAAGAGCCAGGCTGTGACTGCAAGATGATCCCACTCCAGGTGTGCTACATAAACTGCAAGTAGCCATGAAAAGGCTCAGACATTGGTCAAAGGAACTATTCCTGCCTTGTCTGGTCCAGGAAAAAAAAAAAAAAAAAAAGTTTACTTACCAACAGTATAATATTTTGGATCCATATGATCAAGACAGTGTTAGTCAAATCATCACCACCAGTGTTCAGTAATTAAGTAGTGCAATTATATTCATTTGTTGCTCCTTGAATACCCCAAATTGCTATAGGGTCTAGCTACTAAAGCTGTATTTTCATTTTTTGACCCATACAGGTGTAGAAAAATGCAAGTCTTGTCCTAAATTATTCAATAAACTACTTTGTCAGCACAAAGGCAGATTCAAAATATATAGGCCATTATCCTGCTACTAAGTAAAAATACCCCAACTGTAACCAGCATTTTACAATTTTTAAGAGGAACAGATTATTTAAAAACAATCAGAGAACTTCCAAATTTTCGTATATATTTGAAACTTGCTAAGTTCAAAAAATTGTTCCTTCCCTGCTGCTGACTTTCCAAAGCGGGCTGTTTTATTTTTGCCCTCCACCTGTACAAAAGGAAGGCAGTAAAGGAAAATACTTCCATTTGAATTTCAAAACCCAAAACAGCTTTAACTCTGACAGACATTTTGACATGGATATAATCTGAGAAGTAAATAAGGAAATAACTGAAGACTTTTAAAATAAACATATTTAGAGCGAGATGCAGAAAATATGTTCCTTATGAAGAGGTGAACTAAGTCCAGGGAAGGGTTTTATTTTGCAAGTATGGTTGAAAGTTAGCGCAAGCAAATGGATGCTCAAGTCAGGCTTCAAATGGAAAAGCTATTTTAAACATTGGTTTAAGCACTGCAAAAGCATATGATTAGCTTCTCATGGGTTTAAGATGCAGGCTACAAGACCTGATGTTCCTTAAGAAAACAAAGCAGTGTCTACACAGAACAAATTAAACAGTGGATGGGACACCCAGACAACATTCTGGGAGTCAGGCCAGTCCAAGGACTGTTCCCAAAAGTTTTCAAATGTGGCCTCAGAGTTCTGGAGGCTGAGGCAGCTTACTACTACAGACATGGCCTGAGCAATGCACTTGGCTTGCGGGCCACAGAAAAGGCCAGGCAAAGCCAAGCTGAGTATCACAGATGTTGCCTAAAGCATTTTTAATGACAGACTCTACATGCACAACTACATTTTTTGCAGTTAAATACAACTGCTACAGAAAATCTAAAAATACTTACACAAATCAGAAGAAATTGGTACAATTCTTTATAATTTTTTCTAAGAAAAGAAAAATTTTTGTGAATTTAGACTGGCATTTCTCTTTTCCCATGGCAAGCATATGTTGTGAACCAACGTATACACAAATATGCATGCACACATATTGCCCTCCCTTTATTCACCTATTAGAACTTGTATTTTCTGTTCATTCAATGAGCTCCATTTTCCCACCAAATACTGAACTTATCATACATCTTGTTTATATGAGAGAAGAATAAGAAGTCAGTGTCCAGCAGGGCAAGTTATGCACTAATATTCACAATAGTGCTGTCCCAGCACCTTCTGGTTGGACAGAGACCTTCTGGTGGGTACAAACAAAGAGTTTTTTCCATGAACTGAAACCACAGAAAGTAACCACAAAGGATAACAAAAAAAAAAAAAAAAAAAAAAAAAAAAAAAAAAAAAAAAAAAAAAAAAAAAAAAAAAAAAAAAAAGAAGGGAAAAAAAAGTAAAGAAGATGGACTTGCCTCAATGTCCTCTCACTGTCAAGTCAGTACCTTTTCCAGAAGTAGCCAATTAAGTTATCTGACATCACTTACACTAAACAGTTGGGGCAGTGGGGGAGGCTGTGTTTCTTAGACAGATAAGAAGAGGTCTTGCATTTGTTTTGTGTTTTATTTTCTTTAACACCTCCAACTACCACCCCATAAAGTGATTTATGGTATTTTTTCACAATACCTCTCAAGCTACAAATTCTTGTGCCTATGTAACCAAAAAAACCCAAGCAAGTATAACACTTTTTAACATTATCATATAAAAGCATTTAAAATAAACAGGTTTTTTTCTTTGAAAATAAATTATTTAAGACCCTTCTCCTCTAGAGTTTCCAGAAGTGAAACTATTGCAGATTAGCTTTGTATTAAGAATAAAATTACTCTGAATACATGTATATTACTGCTTCCCATCTATGAACAGAATACTTTTTTTTTTTGGTTCATATTTGAATCACAGGATCATCAAATAAAACAAAATATTCTGAGCTCAAAGGCAGCCACAAGGACCATCAAGTCCAGCTCTCAGGTGAATGGCCCATATGGGATCAAACCCACAACCCTGGTGCTATCAGCACCATGCTCTGAACAACTGAGCTCATCTCAGGACATGGTCTGAGCTGGAAAGGGATCTTAAAGCCCATCCTGTCCCACCCCTGGTGGGCAGGGACACCTTCCACCACCCCAGGTTGCTCCAAGCCCTGTCCAGCCTGGCCTTGGACACTTCCACAGGTGGGGCATCCACAACTTCCCTGGGCAGCCTGTGCCAGGCCCTCAGCACCCTCACAGGGAAGAATTTCCTCCTAACATCCAATCTATCTTTACTCTCTGTCACTCTGAAGCCATTCCCCCTTGTCTTGTCACTACACACCCTTCTAAATTTGGGTTACAATTCACAACTCAGATAAATTATAGAAATGATCCTCAGTAAGATAATAAAAAATCCAAATATGTGACAACTTGAACATTTTGAAATATTTAACAATGGGGGAGACTTATTTCAAAGTACCATATCCTTTGCCATCCTCAAATTAAAGTCAAAAGTTGGCTGTTGTCCTACAGACTCAATTCTGCATTCTGCCACTGCTTTCCCAACATAAACTGGAAAAGATACTGTTATGTATGCTCCCTTGGGCAAGGTGTCAATGAGGATTTATCACTCAAATTCTAGTACTTAAACAGTTATCAGTCATACCTCATCCTCCGTGTCTGCTGCAGCAGTTAACTTGAGCACAGCTCCACAGTTCTCCTGGAAACAGCCTGCAAGGAAGTCAGCATGTCTCACAAACACACTCATTTCTTCACTGGTAACCGAGTTCTTGTCACTTACTTTCACCATCATCAGCTCTAACAAAGTAACTCTGGAGACAGAAAACAATTTGTTAGTCAGATTCACTGAGCCACACAGAATTATCAGTAGAATAAGCAGTAGTTAAAAATGATAAAAATTTTCATGCTAGTAACAGAGAGAATTTTTAAAAATTAACAAGCCTCACGAATATTGGCAGTCAGTTTGTGTCTGCTAGGTTTTTCCTGTAAAGAATCAATTTAATTCATCATTCAATTAATACAATATTTAAATCTATAATTTCTTATGTCTTAACAAAACATTATTGAGGCTGCACATTCCCTATATCTAAAACTTCCAGCAAACCAGCTCTTAAAAGCTGTTAAGCATAGTAAAATAAGCACAGGCTATTTGACAGCTTCTGTTTGAAAAATACAGGTTTTCACTGCACTTGCCTAGCCCACAGTCTTTCACTAACTCTCCTCCACAACCCCAAACCAAAATTTTTGCACTACTCTTCTCCTTGCAATATGAATGGATGCCTTTGTCAACAACTGCAGTCCTTTGTTAAAACAGCATCTGAATGTAATTTCTTTTGAAGTTTTCTGGTCTTTTTAGGGCTTCAAGTCAAACTGTTTTGCTGAGTTTTCTTCCAGGCACAGTCATTCAGGACATGCCCATCTTTCCCTGAATTTCAAGCAAGTCTTGCCATTCAGCCAATCATTTCCTGAGAGCAATGTGCTTTGTTCTGCTGCAAGTTCCCTCACATTCCTTTTTTCTATTGTTTCTCTCAGTTTTCTTTCAAGACTCACCCTAATTTTTCCAAGTTTGTTCTCCCAGACAATGCAATTTGTACATTTGTTTTAAAAAAATCTCACAACCATTCAGCCATTCAAATGACAGCATTTCTTCCTACTTGTGTGCCTGTAGCTAAAAACAACAAATATGACAACTGCTAATAGCAGTTGCAGTTTTGTTCAGTTCAATATCTCAATCTAATTCTGTGTATTATATTTACAATTATACTTCTGTTTGGAAATAATCATGCTACATCATCTTCCTTTTCTTTAGGCACCACGGAGGAAGACCTTTTGCGAATCTCTTGCAATTTTTTCCCCAGCCAAATTTAAACCAGTTCCTCCCAAAGCTCACTAAATTGGCATAAATTTACAACAGCCACTATAAGGTATTTGCAGTCATCAGTAAAACAAACTTCTGTGTCCTATAGCCTGCAAATAAACCACAGAATTCAAGTGCAATTTAAATCTGGAAGCTCATTACTACACAATAAAATGCTGCCTCACTAAGCCTAAAACTAGCAGTGCAAAATTATATTGATTTTCTTAGCACCAAACAATGTTTGCATCAAATCTGCTTTGTTTACAACCTCTTAGCAAGGGCCAGACTTTGAAACATTCTTCCCCTGTGACTTAGGCTTCTCCTTCCTAAAACACTTCCCTGACAGCAATGGTTCCACGAGACAAATTAGACCCTTCCTCAAAACCTTCCCTTTTTCATCTTCAAATGAGAGTCGCAAGCATCATATTAAGTGAAAACTGTAAATTTGTGAGCAACTGCAGCTCAGTGCGCCCTGCAGCATTGCCAGGAACAAAACCATCCCTAGCACTGCCACTGGCAGCCCTGGAGCTGAGCATTACAAGAAGCAGTGCTGCCCACAGGACCTGAGTGCCCATTTCCTGGCAGGCATTTCCACCAATGGCTCCGTCCTTCACTCAGGACACCTCACCTGACAACACTAAAATCAAACTAGAGATGCAAGTACTTGAGCATCTTCAAAACACCTCAAGCTATTCAGCTGCACTTTTTCATGCTGTTAATTAAGCAAAACCCCTTCTGAGAAGGGACAACAGCAGATGTGCTCACTTTTGAAGATTTTACAATGTAATTAAGACAAGCAAGGCATGAACTTACAGTGTCCATGCTCAAGGCTAACTTGGATGAATGCAAACCAGGCTTTTTCTAAATTCTATTCCTGCCAAATACCTGCACACACGTGCAGGAAAATCTCAAATCTGGCAAAGAATTCAAGAACCTACACTCTTTTAGCTCAATGGCCATATCCTTTTACAATAATCTCTTCTAGAAAACCAGCTGGCATTTTCACATCACCATGCACTTCTCCAGGCCAGAATACCACTAAAAACCTGATCACGTTAACACAGGATTTATTTCAGGCCATTTGCACACTCAGACATGTAATACATTTAATTTCTTAGGAAATGAAAGAGAAAGTTGTCCAGAAGTCAGGAATTTTATTTTAATTGAAAATCCAAATTCCTGATCCACTTGTACAAGAGCTGCTTTGAGGCAGGCACCATGGCCACTGTAACACAAATCACTGGATTTGAACTGCAAGAAATACTCTGAATAGTGCAAATACTGTGAATAGTGCAAATAACTGCAGTTACATAACTCTGGACATCCCAAGCAACTTCCAGCTTTGGGAGTCACCACTAATGGGCATATCCATAAACTTCCTCAGCACAGCTCATTTCATTTCAGCCAATACATTTAAACTATTCTTATTTAATGCATGACAGAGGATACTGTACCTGTACCCAGACACCTCAACACCACATCTGTCCATTCTTCATTTGGAGGACTTGGTCAGCCCCACTGGACACCCAGCAGGACAGTGCTCACAGTGAAGACTCCTTGTCTCATTTTGAAATAACAGATTCCCTATGCTCTGGGATTTTATGGCTACTTTTTTCTCCAGTTCATGACAATCACAATGTTTTTATCTGAACTGGATTTGTCTCTTCATGTATCTCAAAAGAATGCATTCTTAAATACTTTAACACTACCTAGGAAGATGCAAAGGCAGGGTATTCCTCTATGGCTCAAATGCAAAAAGATTATTTCTACAGCACTTCCACATGTTGGTCAGCAAATTAAGCAGTGTCCAATTCATAACACACTGTACTGTGATTATGTCTTTGAAAAACTTCATGGAGTTGACTGGCAGAACTCTTGGGATTGATAATAAATTCAGCAGATATGCTCTAACTAGTGATCCCACCTGTGGTCATCTAGGTCATGCTACACCAAAAGCCTTTGAGGTGAGGAATCCAATGATCATCTGCAGTATGGTGAGAGCTTTCTAGAAACTGGTTACACTACTGCTTCAAGTACAACTGAACACCCTAACCCAGCCCTGGCTATCCTCAAAGGCACTATGAAAACATACAAACTGCCATTCATGATATTCCCCAAAAGAATTCAATCTAGCTCATTCACTTAAACCAGTTACACAGCACCTTACCTCCCAGTACGTTCAGCACACAGCTCAGATTTGTTCCCACTTGGTCATCCTGAATTATGGAGGCAAACAGTATTTCCCTCCTCACCATTCCCATCCCATCCCTATGCAATAATGATATTTTGTTTACAGTTCAAACCTATTGCATACTCTTTCTTTGTCTGATATCCTTTCAGTTTTCTTATATTCTCCAATCAATGCCTGAACCCTCACCTGTGGTAACACTGGAAATAACACAAAACAGAAAAACACAAAGGCACTGATTTATTTAGTGCTTTGTCTTTCACCTCCAAAAACTAGAGAGGAACTTGTCACTTGAACTTGTCACTTCCCTGGGTGGATGTGGAACAATGTAGGCACACTGAACACATGAGACCACAAAATCTTCAAGCAGTTGGAGGAGCTGTAGAATTCCAGCAGTGTTTCCCAAATTTGATTGTCTTAACAAAATATCTTTTTTTCATCTTCCTCAATTCTCTACTAAAGCAATGAGCATTTTCCATTATAGCAGTTTGGCCATTTCCCATCAATTCAGCACACATTTACTCAAACACTTTGAAGGAAAACTATCAATGCTTCTTCAAGGTGAAGATTTGTTGAAGCTTTTCATTAAAGATTAAGTAATCACAGGCATCTGCTAATCTATGTTTTTTAGTTCTGCTAACCAATACGAGACTCAATCCCACCTTACTTAAAGGCTTCCTCTTAATTTCCTGACATAACAATGGAAGTATGAAGAGCTGGGGACATTTCTAATCGAGCTGTAAAACTCTGCAGGGTGTGGTGCTCTTATGAAATCAAGAGCCAGGCATGAAATCCTGTCCTTTTTTGTGTGTGAAGCATTTCTTTACCGAATAATGGCGCCAACCTGGATTCTGCAACCCTACATAAATCACTGCCAGTTGTGGCTAAGCTGTAATGTTAACCAACCAATTTAAAACCATTACTGACATAGAAACATGTATTTAGAGATTTTGTGCCAACTATGAAACCACACAGTTTTTCAATCATGTGAACAGGATACTCTATATGGAATGCTAAATACTAAAAGCCACACTGGTTTTGGGGTTACCTTTCTTGATTGCTCAGTTTGGCATAGAGGGCTTTTACCAGCTCTGGACATTTCAGCAAATGTTCTGTAACAATCAGGAACCTAAAGGAAAAGAAAAAGAAAGTGTTACTGGTGCTGTAAAAGCAGTATCCGCATTTACTCCAAATGGTGCACAAAAGTTTTACCTGTAAATGAAGGTGTGTTCTGCTTTTTTGTTGTATCCTACTCACTAATAGATACAAATTGGCACAAAATAATTGCACATTGTCCTGCAGTTTGTTCCCTAACATAGCAATACCCATTTTTCATCAGTTCATCACACCTTTATTCACATGTTTGAAGGCAAGCTGGCTGGAGTCTTAGGCCAGTTATATACACCACAGTTCCAACAATGTAACACTCATCCAATGATTTATGCATCTAAGCAAAAAGCCAAAGTTCAAGCTTGAAAATTATTTTTCTATTCAACACAACACTGTCTGCAAGCCCAGTCAAAAAAAGTGCCCAAATAATATATTGATTTTTCTTTAAAAAAGGCAATCTTACAAAGCATCAAAGCAAATAGGAACTCCTTTGTCAGATGTAAGGCAGCAAAGTACTTCTCTCAACTTCAAAAAACATATCTTCCTTGTGTAACAGAAACCTAAGCTGAGAACCAATTCTAAGCTCTTTTTTGACAAGGCATAGATTAGAATCATAGAGTCTCATGTTCTGGAAGGGATCCACAAAGATCACCGAGTTCAACTCCTGGCCCTGCACAAGACACCCCCAACTTTAACACAAGGATCTTGCCAGTCAAAATACACTGAAGTATATTCTGTAATTATCAAGCTTTGTTCTTCCTTTCACCACCTTCCCTTTCTCACACCATACTCAGGGTTTCTGTCTGGAATACAAAAAGACCAACAAATGACCAAAAGCTGACAAACCAACCACTGATTCCCTCTTTCTCTTCACCAAAATGTTGTGAGGGATCTGTGAAACCAACTTTTCTCAAAAGAAAGCGTCTCTTCAAAAAATAATCTATCCAAAACTGCCAATGGCTCATTCTTTCTTCTTAATACTTTCTCTGGAAAATATGGTCAGCTTTGGCCTTGTGCTAATGCCAGTATTTACACCACCTGATTTCCCAAGCACCATCCACAGTGCTCCATAGCAGGGGACAGTCACTGAATTTCCACCCAGACTCACACTCCCAGCATTATGGGGAAAAAAAAAAAAAAGTAGGTAAAAGTATTAGCTCTTCAAACCACATCCCCAGGAGCACTAGCAGTAATATTTATGCTCCATAGGTACACACTAACTAGAGGATGCGTTTTTAAAGTAGCATGTCTAGGCTACAATAATTACAAATTAAGCCACAGAGTATCCTCTGAACTGATGAAGCTACAGAGAAACAAAGCTAAAATAATATTAGATCTAAGTGATTTCAATCCTCCTTTCACCTCCTCCCTTTGCTGACAGCCTTTATTGTGCATAGCCATAACCCATTACATAGCTAATAAGAAGATCACAATGAAGCCTTCCGTCTGCAACAAAGTATTTTTTGGACAAGTACTCAATCCCAATTAAGCAAACAGGAGAAAAAGGGGTCCAAAAGATTAATAGTTATTATATTTCTAATCTTAACTGCGGACTTAGCCAGCATCTGGTTCAGTTACTGAAAACTTGACATTTTTAATAGGGGGAAGAAAAAATAGCTATCTTCTGCTGCACTTCTTTTTACTGATATTTGCACATTCGTTTATAAAAAAATACGCAGATGTGTCAGGAATCATCAACTTAAAACTGGAATCTTGAAGAGTGCAGCATTTATCAAAGAGTTTTTCAATACAAAAAAACCCCAGAATTTCAAAAATTTTGAAAAAAAATTTTCAAAAAACACAAAGACTTGCCCAAAATCAGCAGCACTAATGTATCCACCTGGGCATGTAATCAGCAGTAACACTCAAGTCAAGCCATCAGCAGGGCAGCCAAGGGCAACCCTTCCACAGTTCCTGGACTAACAACTCCCAGCCATCCACAGTTAAACCTTCAGAATCATCACAACCAACTTCATTTTCCATGGATTTAAGGAGAACCACAAACTTTTGTGCGGAGCTGCAGAAGAAAACAGCACAGATCAGTGCTGAGCAGAACACAGAACCTGGCCAAAGAACGCACAAATTTCAGCT
Source organism: Bombycilla garrulus (assembly GCA_013400315.1). NCBI lineage: Eukaryota > Metazoa > Chordata > Aves > Passeriformes > Bombycillidae > Bombycilla > Bombycilla garrulus. Next base: position 1,208,355 of record VXBU01005971.1, read on the forward strand.
GACAATGCAGTAGAGTAAAAAGAACATTTGAAGAGACAGCCTGAAGCCCAACTTTTCCATTTTGTAATTGGGGCTACTTAATTTAAAGCTTAATTTTCATGCTGAAGACACTGAGGAAACCTTCTTTACTATTTGTCTTGTAATTAAAAAGTGATCAATAATTATCACATAAAAAGATCTGCTGCTACTAGGTTCATGTGAATGACCTACTGCAAAGTGGAAGGCCCATGGCTCAGCTGTTACTTGGGTCTGTTCTCCTGTATTTCCTCACATTTTGCACATTCTGTGGACTAGACTTCTACTGCTTGAAGAGCTTGGAATATTTTAGACGAAAATTTTTGATTCTTACCTCATGATTTCATGATGCAACACCTCAGAAAACAAAAAGCTGTGGCTGCCCCATCCCTGGAAGCATCCAAGGCCAGGAGCAGGGCTTGGAGCAGCCTGGGACAGTGGAAGGTGTCCCTGGCCATGGCAGGGGGTGGAAGGAGATGGGCTTTAAGGTCCATTCCAACCCAAACCACTCTGTGATTCTACACAATATCACCTGTACTATAAAGTATTTAGACACAATAAAGTAATTGTTTCTGTATTGAAGTGAACCTTTTACCTTATCCACTTTCTGCACCACTGTATCATGAAGAACAGAGCACGAGCATCATCAACAAGAAAAAACAGAAGAATTAACAGTTGAGTAAAGCACTTCCAACTCCCTCACCATGCCCAGAAATTTTGAAGGGAGCTAAGCAAGGATGCAGCAAATTCAATATACTATCTTTAGTCCTCTCAGCTCTCCTGTTTTTCATTTGTGGCACGGGAAAAGAAGAGGAAAAGTAAGATCATCCACAATTCTGAATTATGAAAAGACATTCAGTTTTGGGTTACTGACTGAACATGGCATTTCAAATGCACACAAAAGGCTTTGGTAGGAGACTTAAACTCCCTTTGGGGACCAACAGTAGAACCACTGGAATAAACTGAAGACCACTGTAATTTAGTGAAGGAAATGGTGAAAATTAAAGCTGTTATGCAAGCGTAACACAGTAACAAATGAACAGTGTCAAATATGCCAATTTTCTCGACTCTTTAAAAATTTTTGGCTAAAATCCTAAAAAACTCAAGTGCTTCCATAGTAGATAAATACAGGAGGAGATGTTCAAAGACGTTATAACAGCACAAGGGCTGTATTGTACCAAACTGAAGTTCAGAAGCAGCCAAGACAAAGTGGCATGAGCTACATTTACATTCAGTATATTCCAGCTTGCTCCAATCAAAGCTGGGTGCAAGCAATCAACTTTATCATCAAATGTCATGCTACATATTAAGTTGATTTTATCCCATTAGCAAATTTAGGCAACAGTTTCCTCAGTCTCAGAAAAAAGAGGAAGACAATCCCCCACATATGTTTTCCAAGAACAAAGAACAAGACATGGCCATTCTCTACTTGATCAGCAAACTTTTTCAATCTCAAAACCAAAAGCACTTTTCATCGCCCTGCAATAATGCCACTCTATCCAAAATATTTACTAAGAACTAAGTAGCTATCTTACTGTAATTTAACAAACAAATGTAATAAATCAACCACATTCTGAAGAGAAGTAAAGAAGAAAATGCAGCTACTTTCAGCCAACTTGGAAACTCTTATCACCAGCCTTTTCACTTGATAAAATAGCAATATGCCTCGTAAGGATTTATTTGGAATCAGAATATATTTTAGAAGCAGAAGTATATTTCATCCTTGCACAAGAACAGAAGAATGGTACCAAAACCATTTAAATAAACAATTACACTAATAAAGCTATATTCCATATTTAATAACATATGGAATGTGTGCTGTCATAAAATCCCTAGAAAATAGGTAATTCACCCCATTCCCACACCAGCACTTCTCACTCAGAAGGAAAATAAAGAAACAAATTTCCATATTTAAGGCCTGGTCCTAGTACCAAACATCACAATACTCCTCTCCTGTGCTGAAGCAAGCACAACAGTGAACATCCTTCCATCTTCCAAAGGCATTCCCTCAATGGAAGCATCCTCCCCACTGGCCATGATAGCCCCCACCAAGTAAACTCTGAGGTCTAGAAGACTAAATTCAAATTATGTGCAGTATTTCTCTGATTCAGAAGACACTCCCACTCAATTTCACAGCTACATCTGAAAGGCACTAAGGAGAGAATAAATCTAACTTATACGTAAAATTGAAATAATTTTTTTTTCTGAAGACCTATGAAGATAAAAAGGAAGATGATTAGCAAAGGCCAACAGCACTTCCTGCTCCCTCCTCTCCACAATACACACAAGAAGAAAGAGGTGACAAGAGAATTAAATGTATGAGGCTGAGCTTTGAAAGATTGAGGACATCTGTGCCAATTCACAGCTATTGCAGATAGAAAGTAGAAGTTTCTCAGATCTCTAAAAGTGAGGAAACTTTTTCATGTGTTGGTTCTATTTATTATTTATTGGTATTATTTATTATTATTGCAGTGTAACTCCAACTTTCCTGGAATTAAAAAAATAATTACTTTCTGGAGAGCAGAAGAAGGGGGTGGACGACATCCTAAACTGTCTGACAAAAGAAACCGAGTTGCCAGCCCAATGAAAAGAAATGAGTTTCTTCACACACACACACAAACACAAACTAAGCAAAAAGAGCAGTACTGAAGAGTTCTACCCTTGCCTCTAAATCTGTGTCCATAGGAGAGACTCCTTGCCACAGGATACCAGTTTCTGTCCAAACATCTTTCCATAAGCCAGGATAAAAAACCCAAAGGCAAAAGATTGGGGAGGGGTAGCCCCACATCCTAATCTTTACAGTAATCATTTAGCTGTGGTTTCAAAAAGAGAAAGTGGATGTTCAGCAAAACTTACTTCAATGTCAAACAGCTGACCACACTCCTAATATCATTTTTCTGAAAGCCAAAAGGCACGTTATGTTTCTTGTTTTAAAATGGAGAATTTTTGTTCTCTGCTCTTCAGGAATCAAAAATACAACCTGTTTTTTCCTGTCCATATCACTGCCCCATGCACACACTTGGAAAAAGTGATGACACAAGCTATACTCTCATCTCTAATGGAGCCACCAAGGTATTTCTAAAATAAACAGCTTTTAGAACAGACTGATCTTGGTTAGGATAAATTTTAATGTAATTTTTGTACTACTTTTTCCTAATTATTTTAAAAAACACATCTTTTTCCAGGTTCACATTCTAAAATAAATCTCATGTGGAATTCTCTGTTGGTTTCTCTTCTAAATACTGTACTTTCTACACTGTGTGACATATTTGCTCCTGATTAACATAAACCCAAGAGGGAGTGGATGTGGATGGATGTGGCAACACAGAGAAACAACTTTTGAAAGGCTCCACAATCTTCCAGAGCCAAAAGCTCTCTGCATGTGTTTAGGAAAAGCTGTTACAGAAAAAAATAAATAATAGTGTTTCTTTGGAACTGCATGGGAGTTTGTAACAGAGGGCTCTTCAGGCCTTGTTTTGTAGTATTCACACAGAAACAGAGTAGAAAATACATCTCTATTTCTAAAAATATATTCCAGCTTTGTTTCCTAAGGAATGGATATGTCCAATTTCCTGACAGCATCCTTTGCTAAGAAGTGGCTCTTGAAAGCAAGCAGCACCAGAACAAGAATCAGCTCATGGAACAGGTTTGCTTATGGGTTTAAGGTATTTAAATATTAACACATTTAAACTCCAGAGGAGGCCACAAAGTTGACAAAGGGACTGAAGCACTTCCCTTAGGGAGACAGGATGATGGAATTGGGGCTGTTCAGCCTGGACAAGAGAAGGTTCTGTGGAGACCTCACAGCACTTTGCAGTATCTGAAAGAGTTACAGGGAAGCTGGAGAGGGGCTTCTCATCAGGAACTGTAGTGATAAGACAAGGGGGAATGGATATAAATTAAGAGAGTAGGTTTAGAGTAGATAGAGGGAAGAAACTCCTCCTGTGAGGGGGCTGAGGCCCTGGCACAGGGTGCCCAGAGAAGCTGTGGCTGCCCCATCCCTGGAAGTGTTCAAGGCCAGGCTGGACAGAGCTTGGAGCATCCTGGGATAGTGGAAGGTGTCCATGCCACAGCACTGGTACTGAAATGGGCCTGACAGAAATTTTCTAACACAGTTTGAGTATTAGAAGGCAGGCATTCGTTATGGCAGCCAGGAGTTCTTTCAACTGAGTGCTCTGAGCATCAGGTGAACAGAATCGTTATCACACACTCTGATTACATATCCATGAGCAACTTCCTTCCTTGACTTTATTTGACACACTCACACCCCTTACTGGAAGTTCTTATATGGTTCTTTGGGAGTCTCCCCTTCAACATCCAGTGTCCTTTTTAGGTGGCTGCTCCTTGACTCCACTTTTAAGTGCAGTATCATTGTTTTGCATAACTTCCACTTTTTCAGCCTTGCAGAGCTGAGGTGCCATCCTGTTTGCATTTTGCATGAATTCTGCTCTGTCTGCTTCTCCAAGGCCACATTACTCCCTTTATTTGATAAGAGTAAAATGCTGTTCTGCTCTGCTACCCTGATCAAGTGAGTAAAATGCTGTTTGGTTCTACTATCAGCAGGGAGCTGGAACTGATGAGCTTTAAGGCCCCTTCCAACCCAAACCATCCTGTAATTCTTTATGTTCAACTCAGCAGATCAACAGCTCAGAATTAAATTTGTGTATAATTAGAGATACCTCAGAGAGATGGAAGATACACAGAAAATAAATTACTGTCACACAAGGGCTTGAAAACCATGCTCATCTCTTTGAGTAGAAATATGAGATGGAAGAGAGGGATGGAAGAACCAGACCCAAAAGATGCAGAAAAACCAGCAGGAGTTTAGGAGACAGATCTGCTGCTCTTTAGGAACAGATCAAAAAGAACTAAGAAATACTAGAATAAAAGGGAAATAAAAGATCACCAGAAGGTGGAAACAACTGAACTGAACTGAGAAGTTTAAAGAGTTTATATGTGCAAGGAAGGATTTTAGAAGGAATGAGATTCCACAACTGTGGTCTTGAGCAGAGCAAACTCAAAGAAACCTGTCCTTGAAAGGGGAAACCTGCATTAAAGAGCAAAATTTCAGGAGTAAAGCTAGCACAGGAATGGTCCCTGATGCACCAAGCCAGAACAGCACATTTCCCACCACAGTTAGGGGTGGTAATTCCAGCAGCAGCTCACTTTGTGAAGAACTGCAAGTTTTCTAGAAGAAAACTGCACAGCAAAGAACTGAAGAGGAGATAGGATCAGTTCATCAGGGTATGCCAGAAATCAGATCCAAGAAAGGAAGCCAACTTGTTTCTGCAGAGTTAGTGTCTTTGCAAAGACTTACTCTTTGAAGCATATTCCCTAACATCATACACCTTTGCAACTTTCCAAAGCAGCAAGCCCAGCTACAAAAGGTACCAGCCAGGCAGACAAATATTTTTAAGAACCTCAGCTGGAGATACATAGCATCTGCTTCCTCAGATCACTGCTCTTGGGAGTCAGACCAGCAGCAGCAACCTCCAATGAGCTCCCAGCACTCAAGACTACAGGACTGCCAGCCTGACACAAGTTCAGGAGCTGTACTGAACAGAAGTTTAGTGGCAATGTAAAAATATATATATATGTCTAATATATGTTAATAAATATTATTTTAATATGCCATTCAGCATCTAACATTAAAAATGGCAAAGACAGCAATATGTAAATAATCCTGGAGCTGTTGAGAAGATCAGGCTTCTAAAAGAGAAAGAGAAGGCTGCATCGGTTCTTAAATCATTAGAATATTTATTAAATGTGTGTATTACATTCTCCAGCTTCACAGATTTCAGAGATAGAAGCATTTCTGAGGCTGACAAGTAACCACAAGCTTAATGAAATGAGCCTTCAGACCATCTGATTCGGAGAAACATGATCACAGAAGAACTTAACACAAAATCTGACCAGGGCATTCCTTATAAAACTGACTTCCTCCTTTATTAACTATTTCTTAGCTCACAGCATGCCACAAAAATACTTAAGAGAATGTGTATCACTCAGAAACACACTTAGATGTGCATCCCAGCACTGTTACCTCTCATTCTTTCAAGTTCTAAGGCAAATTTTTGTTATGCTGTCAATGTACAAACACATTTTAAAACTGCATTAGTCCTTAGTCTAGGAATTCCACTGTGATGGTCTGCAAAACAGCTTTTCTGTGCTTCAAAAACTGCTTAGGAAGTGAATGACTTGGCTTTCCATCACTGATTAGAATCAGAAGTTGCTGAGCTGAGATCTTATTTCCCACGACCCAGCCCTCTCAGGAAGTAGAACCAACACCTCAGACATTCCCTCTTTGCTGACCCAAAATCTGAGCCTTCTACCAAACGTCTTGTGACTTGAGAATTAGGCAAAAGTGACAGTAAAAATTCCAGAAAGCTACATCCAGCCCTTAAAGACTCCTCCTCTGCTCTAACTGGGAGAGGCATTCATGGCAGACAGAAGAACAGCAAAAATTCTGCTACCAACTGCTGCCTCTAAAAAAGGAGCTCTGAAGAACTGCTCAGAACAATCTCAGATTTCCTCAGATAGAAACTGTCTACAGAACTGCTGTGGAAGAGGCAAAAGGCACCACACTTGGAAAGAGATTCCTCATGAACTTTTCCTAAGGACTTTTCCAACTTCAAGATGGGAAACTGGACTCTAAACATGAATATAGTATTATTAACAGAGAAAGAACTGTCAGCTCATCAAAATAAAGACCTGAAAGGTGTGCTTGCACTCCTGTGATGGGTGAGGAATAGAGAACCCAACATGTGCTAGCTGAACGGAGTAGTGAGGACTCCATGGGAGAGACTACATTTCAGCCAATGGGCTTAAATCCAAATATTTATCCTGGATATCCTCTCTCTGTCCTAACAATTCATGGCAGCAACTGCAAAAATAGTTTGAGCATCACAGCTGTTTACTTGCAGAATGCATTGTATACTGTCTTAGAGGAACATTCATTTCATGCATTTCAATGTACAATAAAAAAGATTAAAATAATGAACAGAAGTTCTGCCTATGACCAAAACTTACCTAGTTATTCAAATGAAGAGCTCCAATACCTAAAAACAGCTACTGACAGCAAGAAAGTCCAGGCAAGAGGAAGAATAAACACACACGTGGCAGTCACTTTTTATTTGTTCTAACATGAAACCACATGCTGCAGCTCAGAGACAAGAAGGTAGGCAGGAATTAAGTGGTACTTTTCACTTTAGGTAAGAACATCTTAATTTCAGTCACTTGTGAGTAAGCAGTGAGCATAACCTCCATGAATAATCTGCATTTCAGTCCAGCCATGTAACACCACAAAACGCTGAACTGCTGAAAATTGCTGGGCACTTCTGCCAGACAAACCTTTCCAACAGGACATTGGCTCTGCAAATGCCACAGCCATGTAAATTCCTTTCAGCAATCCTACTGGGATGTAGATGTACTTCAGTGAGAGCTGAAGTACAGCTGCAAATTGTCAGTGTTAAGAGTTTGCTCCTTTTTCATTTCAAGACTACCCTTGAGAGAGCATTTCCAGCCACATCAAACACCCACGGTGGAGGTAAGACATTTTCACCATAACATCAACTGAATCTACTTCACACTAGAGAGAGATCAGGGAAATGCATCCCTCAGCATTTATTCTGATGCTGCAGTTACTCTGCATTTACCTTCAAAACATAAATTTACCACTCTGACTTTGGTATCCCAGTCAAAACAAATCTCAAAGTATCTTCAATACATTAAAAAAATTAAGGGTAATCAACACTGAAAAGCAACACTTTACATGTGTGTTATTGATAGATGACAAAACTGAAGACTTGGTTTGTCACTTTTGAAACAGAAGTCCCATCGTCTGACCCTAAACTTACAGTTTGCTGTTTGAAAACCACTTATGTCCTAAGCAAATTGTCCTTGCCATGTAAAAAAGCCCAGCCACAAACAAATTTCAGGTGATTATTTTCAGTATAAATGCAAACTGCAAAATGACATTTACTTCTCATTCAATCATCATTAGTCTGTGTTGAAACTTTTCATATCGCTTCTAAAACACCAATAATTCTCCCTAATTAAATTTTGAATTTAAATACAACCTTAAAAAGAATGCTACAAAAACATGCAAACATTTTTTTTTCCCCTTGCACTACATGGTGTAACAATTAGCTGAATGTGCATCCTTGCTGTGTAGGTCAACACATTTTTCAAAGTCATAACTGACAACAATATTTAGAAGAATGAACATTAGTAAAAAATATAGAAGTTCAGAGGGATAAAACAGCACCGCTGATTAGGTGCTGTTAAACTATGAAACGAAGTTTCACAAAAAAAATTCTTCCCTGTTTGGTATAAAAATGACTGCATGTTGCAGCAGAAAACAGCTATGTTAAAAAAAGAAAAAAGGAAAAACCCCAGGTTTTATGTAGCACTACAAGCATCAGGTATACAAATCTTTCTGGCATGACTTGTGAGACTACTCTGTGCTAACTTCTAAAAATCTCCACAAACTAGTACACAAGCATAAATTAGTTTGCATTCTAGAACCCCATTTTATTAAAAAATAAAAAAACATCAGACCACGATTTGAAAATTTCTCAACAAAAAAAGGAGTCTTATTTTAGGAACAATCAAAAGAGTCAGTGAAACTGCCATGAAAATCATCTCTATTATAAACCACAAATTACTAATTAGATCTTCATTTACTACTTTGCTGTATCAAAGTTTAGACATTTTAATACAGTGATTTACACCAGAAAAACATTAATTAAGAGGTGGAAAAAGCAAATTTAATGATACATACGACCACTCAGAGTCCAACTGCTCTTTGTAGACTCTCAGGACATGAAGAGCCACAGTCAAGTTCCCAGGATCCAGCAGTTCTGTCACTCGCTCCGAATTCAGGCAGGTGAACAGCACCATGCAGCAATAGGTGACAATTTTCTCATCACTGTATGTCAGGCATGTCCTTCAAGCAAAAATAAGGAGTTTAGAGCAAGTTAAAATGGATCCTGCAAAAACAGGCTAGTGGCACTGAGATTGCTGAGCTGTCTTTGCTGGTTTTTAGACAACCACGAGTTTGTTACTGCTTAACAAGGATAAAAGTCACCTGCAAGGAAAAGTATCCAACTCACAGCTGAAGGTCAAACTTCACAGGAAGTTTACAAAATTAATGCCTAATTGGAACTGCTTTTCTGACCATAAAATCTTCCTAAACCCCATGCTGACGAGTGGGCTCCAAAAACCCAACGAGAATGATTATCAAAGTGCCTTTGTTAACAGCTTACTAGAAAACATGAGGCTGAACATATCAACAATGTTGTCATGTGTCTGCACAAAATAAATAGTTTATGTAATATTTCCTTACACATACATCATCAAATCCCCAGGAAGATATTCTGGTGAGATTAGGAGTGGGATGGAAGGGTTGAAAGAGATGAAGATTAAGGAACTTTTACAGATTACATCAGATCCACCAATACTGACAGATCTGCACGGCAGCAGCATGAGAAAAGAAAATGCTGTGTTCTTGGAAATGAGTGTAACTACTTGAAAACACGTCTGAAATAAAGCTTATGTCTGAAGCTCGTCATTCAAAATAGTTTTCTTCTAGATTCTGTTAAATTAAACCAATTTACTGCTAGTTTAGAACAAGCAGGTTTTTAAAGGTCCTGACTCCTGCGGTTGACTAACAAAAACCATCTACAGGATATGGTCTCAACCAGCCCACTCTCACCAAAGTTATTTTTCAGAGTTTCATGGTGCTAGCGAAGGCACAACTATCATGTACAAAAGATTTGAATACAACCACAGAAATGACACCAGGAAAAAAACCCGCATCCATGCTTACAAGAACAGATCTGGGAAAGCACACTTCCAAATGCTATTCTGGGAATCTCCATTTCCTGCTGCAATGTTTCCAAGAAACTGGAGACTACAACGAAGAGCTGAAAGAAATCCAGAAAATATATTAACAAGAATTCAAAGCAACACTAATAAATTTCACAAAAAATTACATATTTCAATATTCCAGATCCACATTGCAGAATCCATCTCTAGGAAGCTTTGGGTGCAGTATTTCACTCCTACTGTACATAAATACTTGCATTTCCTCTTCTATTGTAAATAAGTTTATGAAGTATTTTAGAATTACACCCAAGACTTGTCTGAGTATTACACACTGGCTACTAGTGATCACAAGAGCTAATTTAGAGGTCCTTGCTCCTCACATTATAGTCTGGTTAGCAGGACAAGTCATTACAGACTATTATGGTGTGCTCAATACCTTCTATCCCAGAATTTCCATCCCAGAAAAATGAAAGCCAGCTCTCCAAATAGCTCTGCCTCCATTTTTGACACTGAATTTAATATTGCTGATTTCTGCTCTTACTCCAATGGATTTATTTTAGCCTCCTCTCAATACAGATTTAAAATACAAGAAGATGGTATTTCACCACACAAGTTAATATCCTAGAGCAGCCACCAATAGGTGTAAATTCATAAAAAACAACAGCATGAACTCAAAATTCACAAAATTAAAACACTTTTTTTGTCCTTATCAACAGCTCTCAATAGCCTGGCCTTTATTAGTAAGTTGGGAAAGAAACTTGAAAACTAAATGTTCAAATTCAGTTTGAGAGACAGTACAAACAACAGCCTAATATTTACAGAGGCAGCTAGTATTGCCAGGTTCTGCAAATCTAAAATTAGGTCTCATGGAAAGGTGCTGTGCTGCTGTGCTGCCAGCTGGCAGCCAGATTTCCTACACAGGTCTGGGCATATGTCCTCTTGAGAACAACAAGAAAGCAAGTCTATAAAATGGTCACTAGGGCTTCGAAAAAAGTAACTTTTTTTTGCTATATATATAATTAAACCCAAAATATGTATGTATTCTCCATAATGCATCTTGAACTGTAGTTCCTAAGATCTCTGTTCTCTCCCCTGCACATCTGCACTGGTTTATTCTTTTCTGCTCATCATTGTGCTTCCGCTTCTCCCACCCATCTGGTTCCCATGCTGCTGACTAAGGAGTTCTGAAGGACAGCGAGCATGGGCACGCCAGCAGACATTTTATGGAAATACTTCCCTGCTAGAAAAAAAAACAACTAGGCAGTAAATCCTAGGAACAGGGTATCATTTCCCTTGGTGAATTCCTTACCTATAAGAAAGGTCTCCCAAAGAAATATAAGGTTAGACTGTATTCCAGTCTTTCCCTGAGATTTGCAGCACCTTGGTTGTTAAGAGATTAGTCTGTCCAAAAAGTTCTACAGGCAAAGTTAAAAACTTAAAGATCTTGTAAAGTTACCATTCTTACTGTAACAAAGAGGAAATGCCACAAACACATTTACAGTACAGTAATAAATAGCTACAGATTCTCCACTAATCCCACAGTGGACCCTCAATATTTGTGAAACCAACCAACAGTGCCCTTGTCCAACAGTGACGTCCTGAATAAGGAAAGAAGATACAGGAAAAGGTGACAATTCTGTGGATGCACCCAAGGGAAAAAAACTGCTTCATCACTAAGTGCTTGTTCTTAACCATTAAGAGTTAAGATTTTTCTTTTAATTAGAGGACACAAATCAATAAATGGGCAAGTGGATATTCTGTAAGATAAAAACTACCACATCTATTCCCAACTAAGCAGAGAAAGAGGATGACTTGATAATGCAACATTTTGCCATACAAGTAATCTCACATGATGAATCTCAGCAATTTGGAAGATGTGATTCTACAAACAGAAAAAAAACACCCAAGGCAGCTGAGCAAAGCCCAGGGTCCAGGTCACACATCAGGTCCAGTAGTCACAAATAGAAAGGCACAGAAGAAGAAGTCACCACACCACACCCAGAGTAACTCATCACAACATGTTCTCTGAACCACAGCACAGCAATATCTGTATGGTTGTGTTTAAAAAAACAAAACATCTCCCCCAGAACTCCACACGTGGTGGTCTTGGAATACCTAAAGGTCTCATGCAGTGCTTCCCTCTGAGTGTAACTCCACATAAAATGTACTAGCCTAGCACCAAGCTAACAAGGGACAGTGAATTTTGAATCAAGCATTGCAAATCTATACTATGGTATTTATACTTCAAAAAAGAAACTCCCCAAAAATCCAACCAGAGTCATCAATTCACAGTGAGGTATGTGTGTGTTAAAGAATGCAAACACTACAATAACAAGGAAGTATTGCATTTCAAACTGTGGAAATCTTTTCTTAGCTTTCAATTTCTATGTTCTTCTTTTCTGTTTTACCGCTATTATACTTGACTGCTGCAATACACGACTGAAGTATGTTTGGATATCTGTACAATACAAATACTGCTTTTCTCCTCTGTAAGAATTTCTTCATCATAAAATCACTAGAATTATTAAGTCCAACCATCAAACCAGCATTATCACGTTTACCACGAAATCATGTTCTCCAGTACCACATGCACACCTTTGGTGAATAATTCCAGGATGGTAACTCCACTGCCTCCCTGGGCAGCCATTGCAATGCCTGCCCATTCTGTCCATGAAGAAATTTTCCCTGATATCTAATGTGAACTTCCCCTAGCACAATTTGAGGCAATTTCTTTCCACAGCCTTTCCACGTCCTGACATAAAAAGCAAGAAAATCTAGAAGCTGTTGAAGACAGACTTCCATTCTGCTATCCAATCAATAAGCCATGTGCTTTCTGAAAGGAGAGAGGGGAAAACAAAAAAGAGGGGGGAAAAAAAGACAAGACAATTTCACTTACCCCAAAAATGTACAGACTTTTAGAAAGCTAAAAACAATTGTCTGGAACAATTCTGTAGCTAGCAGAATGGCTAAATTTTACTTTAAAAAAAAGGTTACGCTGTGTGTGGTCAAGAGGAGTATTTTTTACCTGACGGTCAACCACCGTGAAATTGCATGTACTAAGATGTAACTTCTGATACACAAATCAGCCCTGGAGCTGAAGAGATTTCCCCTCACTGAGATTTCAACAGCTCCTTTAAAAGCTGGTGTTCTTTAGCAAATACACAGATCACACGTTGCTTCCTGCCATGGCTTAAGGAGACTTATTCTAAGTTCTAAAAAAAAAAAATACCCTTTATACAACAGGGCAAAGGGTACCAGAAGAAACACTGACTCTTTACCAAATTAATTCTGGCACCTAAATATTTTTCTACAGGTAAACTGAACATTTAGTTGCTCAAGGCCACCCATGACAAAGGTGAGGCAGCTGATACTCGATGGCCCTGTATGAGGATGGGTTAAACACACTCCAGCAAGTTCAGTACCTTCAAGATCACAGCTCCCTTTCTTCTTTTCAGTCCTTATTATCACAGAACAACTGGGCCAGACTGTGCATGCTTTTCATTTCTTTATTATACTGACATTATGTAATTTAACAATTACATTATATGGTCTAAAGGACCACAGTGGCTCATCTGGTCCCACTTCCCTGCTCCAGCAGGGCCATCCCTGAGCACAGGGCACAGNATACAAAGATGTCATTTCACACAGTGTCATTTGCAGAACCAGATTGTGTATTAGATGAAAATTAAAATCCCTGAAGTTCTGAGGACAAACACTTTTAAGGATTAGGATTTTTAAATTCAATACCTTGTCTCCTTCTGTTCCACATGGTTAGGAGAAGAGCCCACAGACATACTCAGCAATCATTTATAAAACCTTGACAGCAACTGTACAGGCTTAAAACAGTCCTAAGAGATTTCCAATCTCTTTATTTGGGTCAGACAACAGCAACAGTTGTGAGTACAAGCCTCTGCATTTATTGGAGTTATAAAACAAATAGAGACATAAAATAGATCCAACCAAAGCACTTGCAAAACTGTACAATACAAGGCTTGTCAGACTGCAAACACAAGACTTACAAACCTGCATCTCTCTTAATGCTCTAACCAGTAATATGCAGGAAAAACAGAGCTGGAGTGCCCCCTCTGCAGACACAAAGTCTAGTACGTCCTGAGACCACATCCCAGGCTCCTGAGAGCCTGCACACTTCCAGAGTTGCCTGTGAGCTTTGCAAATCTGAACTGTGGGCCGTCACACAGAGCAGCTCCAGCTGTTTGTAAACAATGGCAGAATCTTTGTTATAGACTGCCTGGCCTGGAAAAATAAAACCTCCAACTCAGCATAAGGTGCAGACCTCTATTACTATAAAATGTGAGTTTCCACCACTACCATCCGGTCATTGACTTGTTTCCTTGTGGCTGCAAGTTAAAGCAACTTCCAGTCATAAAGAGTTATTTGCCTCCCTACCACCATGAATCATACCACAAATACTGATGAAAATGTATTTTCCTTGGAAAACAGTCTGTCTAGACTACTGAAATTGAATGTACAATACATACATGGGCTCTGACATTTAATGTTATTAAAATAGTACTTAGTATTTTATTGCTGTAAATAAAATTATTGTCTAGCTACCTTTTACATTTCCACCTTGGTCTTACTGCACTTGCTGCAGTGCAGACTCGTAACCCATTTTTACCATCTGTGGAATACCAAGAATGTTGTGTTTAATAGGTTTCTGCTTCCCCTCCCCTCCATCTCCTCCAGCTCTGAAACAAAGTCACACTCTTATTTTTTTTCCTTCCATTCAGAATTGCCAACTCTAATTTTAACAGAATATTATGTGCACTGATTGGACAACTCTTCTATTCTTGGAAGATAAATGTCTAGGCAAAATATCAACATTTTGTTTTAACTTAACAGGAGAATTTTACTTAAAGGCAAGTGAAATTCTTGCCACACTATTAAAAATCTGGAGTTACAAATGAATTAGAAGGGAACTGAAAGAAACCATCAGACCACACATCAAATTAGCCTGGGATGCAAATTAAGTTCCAATGAGGTCTCATAATGGGCAACTCGAAAAAAACTTACTTGTGCATTTACTAAGAAAAGAGTCAGTTTGACAGACCTCTCGAGATCAGGTTCAAACCACCCTGATTCATACAGCACTAACAAGGCTTATTAAACACAGTACTAGAACCATTCTCTTCATCTCCTGTTATTTTAATTGCATCATTTTATTTTTAGAAAGTAAACATAAATGTGCTCATTTCTTCAACAAATTATCTATTAAAATCTAGAGGCACGTGAAATGGGACTCCTGTTACATCCCCACAAGTAGCAAAAACACATGCCTGAGATTACTCTCCTATGTGAAGTAAAACACTTTTAAATGCTTGCAGACCTGGGAACTGCCTTCATTAGCTTCCTGCACACATTAGGATGTAAAATCTCGCTCTTGAATCAGCCCAAAAGCTGAGCCTAAATCTAATGCAATGTCTCTTTAAAGGCCCTGCAGCAGCAGAATCAGCAAGTCTGAAGTACTGGGGAGTCTCAAACTGGGCTTAAACCATGCCAGGAAACCAAGAAAAATAAGAAGGACTGGCCACCCACTATGCACTATTAGTGGTGTCTGACTGTGAGACACACTCCTCCTACATGATACCTTGGACAGGTCTGAAAAAAAAGAAGAAAAATTATTAACATGTAAAGTATTAACCAAGATTATGAACAAATTTTTCCAATCACTTTTGATAGCATACTGTGTATATTGTTTCATTTAACCCAAAATTTCCACTGAAGTGCTTATATTTGCCCCCAAAAAGCTGAATGATCTTTTTCTGTAAGTCTGTGGAAAGAGTATCTGACTTCCTCCTACTTACTTTTACCACTTATATTCTGCATCTGGCTAATAAATGGACCACAGTCCTTTTGGAATACAGAATTACAAGCAAACTTTCACTTAGTATTTTTACTTGCGTATTCAGATTAATGTACAGCAACAGTTTTAGCATCAGCCTTTTTTGGGCATTTTAATTGAGTTTAAATTAAGGCAGCTTACCTCTTCTCACTGCCATGCTGTGGTCCCTTTTGTACCAGAGCATGGAAGAAAAGGAAAGAACTTGATGTGTCTCACAAACTTACTGGATGTCTCTACACATCACGTGACTTGGCAAAATTCCCTAAAATTCCCAACAAAAAGAGGCGCACACTTCTCTCCAAGCCCAAAGCCACTAGCAAAAAAGGGTGCTGCAGAATGGGAAATAAAAGTCTTGTAACTTTGTGTCTGGAAAGCCACAGCTAGACAACTCCCTCTTTTGCACCAGAACAATGCTCCTCTAACTGGAGAGCATGGAAGTTGTGCCATGGGAATGAAAATCAAACAGTTGAGAGAATGACATGTGTAACTCCCATATGATTATAACCACTTGGATTTTTATCCCAAGAGACAATAGATGCCTCCCGTTGTTCCCTCTGCCCAGATCTTCCTCAAGCTTCTTTCCATCCCCCTTCCATCTTCACCTTCCCTGGAGGAAAAAAACTACAGTCCCCTTGGGGCCTCAGTGGGAGACTCTTTAGAAGGGATATTTCCTCTCAGCACATGTGAGAAAAGTTAAGCTTCTTCTCTCTTCATTAAATTTATGATGCTTTGTCTTTAGGAAGCTCTCTGCAATTAAAAGATTTGTTTGCTTCATTCTTCCCACCTTTATCTTGAGACCCTAAACGCCCCTGCTGCAAAAAACACAGCGACCATCTTAAATCTAGGGACATTTCTGCAAGGTCTGATTCACATACATTTGTGTAGAACAGAAACCTGCCTCATTCTGAGTCTTGCTGACATTATTTGCTGGGGTAGGATAGGGGACACTAAAGAGCAAGGAAGGAAGTAAAGGACTTACAGAACACTGTATTTAGAGATCCACAGAAATATAGGCATTACCGTTCATTTCAAGCCTCAACCAAAGTAACCAGAAACCATTCTAATTAAATAGACATCAGCAAACTCCTATTTCCTTTGTGCTCCAAGTGGACATCAGTCCACATTATAAAACCACTATGCATGTGGCATAAATCAGCAACATCTTGGCAGGCTATACTAGAAAGCCTCCAAATTGCAGGAGCAGGAAAAAAACAAACCAGCTCTACACGCTGCCTAAAAGCTGTACCAGCAATGAGACCAGGGGAGCCCACAGGGCAGCCACTGACCTACTAATTGCTCTGACTTTGGGATATTTCCTCAGGTTACTCTCTCTTCTGGAGGGAGTAAACTGATTTACACTGACACTGAGACAGTCACTGCCTCTGCCTTCCAGTACAGCAACCAAAACATCTTTCCATGAGCAGCAGGAGGACAGTTTTGACCATCAGTACAAGTATTAAACTTCTGGAAAGCACCAGCTTTTTAACCACTATTTCAAAGTCTGTTTCCAATGCCATCCATATCTTCAGTACCTGACAGGCAAACCTCATTAGGCAGGATCTGGTCTGTAGTTCAAATGGTGCTGCCACAAGTTGCTGCAATAAAACACTTTTATAAACACTTTTATACTCACATATATACACACACACAATAAAATAATTCAGTTCAGCACAGCTTAAACAGAGAAAGACTATTTACAAGGGCCTGGACTGACAGGAGGCAGGGTTAGATGGGATGTCAGAGAGAAATGTTTCCCTGTGAAGGTGGTGAGGCCCTGGCACAAGCTGCTCAGAGAAGCTGTGGCTGCCTCAGCCCTGGAAGTGTCCAAAACCAGGCTGGATGGGCTTGGAACAACCTGGGATAGCAGAACCATGGCAATGGTGTGGACAAGATGATCTTCAATGTCCCTTCCAACCCAGGCCATTCTGTGATTCTAAATCAGACCTCTACTGCAGAAGCAGCAAGACTCAAGGAGAAAATCAAGCCCACAGTAGGAAAAAAAGCCCAACTAAAAAACCCCATGAATCACTGCATTCAAACAGCAGGACATTTAGACCAGAGCTAGGAAAAGGTTTTAAAATGAGAGGAGAGTCTTTAATGGGACTAATAAAGGATAGACACATTAAACTGGAGTTTCCTATATTTGGACACAAGAGCCTACAACTACAGTTGCCTGTAATAATGGATACAAGCCCTGCTGGAAGTTGGAAACCCCACTCCCTCTTCCCTTCTTTTTGCTATTAAGATAAGGAAGTGCTGCCTTTAAGTAGAGTCCCTGGTCCTGCACTGGATCCCACAATGCCCTTCTCCAGTGGATCTAAGCTCTCTCAAAAAATGAAATGTTTCATGTTGAAAAATGAAAAAAAAGTAAGGGCACGACCAGAGTTCTGTGCATCTGGAAACCTCCCACTGCCCAGCAGCAAGTTCTGCCTGAACCTTTAACCAGCCAAGGGACAACTGCCTGTTGCTAGAAAACCTCCCATATATGCTTCTGGGACATGTTCACACTCACTTTTAAGAGGAACTCAGACCCATTTTACAAAAGAAAAAAAAAAAAAAAAAAAATTAAAAACAAAAGAAAAA
>VXBU01005971.1:1230571-1354060 GCA_013400315.1 Bombycilla garrulus
TCTACCAAAAAAAAAAAAAAAGACACTGAAGGGCTGGGAGCATGTCCAGGGAATGGAGCTGGGGAAGGGTCTGCAGCACTAGAGTGATGAGGAGCAGCTGAGGGAGCTGCAGGGGCTCAGCCTGGAGAAAAGGAGGCTTGGGGGGGACCTTCTCACTCTTCACACCTCCCTGGCAGGAGGGACAGCCAGGGGGGTTGGGCTCTGCTCCCACGGACAGGATGAAAGGAAATGGCCTCAAGCTGGATATCAGGAGGAAATTCCTCATGGAAATAGTGGTCAGGCATTGGCACGGATGGTCCAGGGAGGTTTGGAGTCCCCATCCTGGGAGGTGTCCAAGGAAAGCATGGATGTGGCACACAGTGCTCTGGTCTGGGTGACAAAGTGGAGATCAGTCACAGGCTGGACACGGTGGTCTTGGAGGTCTATTTCAACCCCAATCATGCCATGTCTCTGTCATTCTCATGTTAACACATTTTTATGTGGCTTTCCCCAGGTAGTTAAAACCCCTAAAAACTCTGGAGGCCTGGCATCAGCACAGCAATAGCAATACCTGTGCAGTTGGTCTAAAGCAAGGGCAGCATCACCGGCAGCCTGCACGTGAGGAATTCTGGCAGGATGCTTGGAGCACCTCTCAGACAAGCACTGCAGCTGAGCCCAGCTCTGCTCAGGGAGGACAATCACCTCTTTCACAGAACTTGCACAACAAGTTGTCTCACGCAGGGCAGCTACGAGGCATTCAGTGCCTTTTCACCCGAGAAGACAGAAATGTACTTTGGCAGATAAATCATTTTTAAGCAATTATATTGGAATTCAAAGAGCATTCTTCAGCATCAGCAGTATTTTGAAGTGGTGAAAGGTTTGAGAAGATCTGTTTACAAACAAAAACATTAAAGCTTCTTCTGTCCAGGCTGGGGTGGGAATCAATGAAAGGAGCAGATGAGACACCGCCTATAGAAATGTCTACAGACATGTCCTTGCTTGAAATTCATCAAGGAGACAAAAAGCTATCCTTTGGGGTTTCTCCAGATATTGGAGAGGGATCCTAAATCCAGTTCTCACATTCTGGGATCTAAAGATCCATCAACTCAACAGACCTCAACCTACCTTCCCAAAGCTTAAGACTTCAGGGGGAAAAAGAAAAAAACAAAACAACAACTTAACCCTATAACCTAACCAAGACACATGCTGTGAAGTGAAGGAGATTTTCTGCTTGGGCTTCTGACAAGGATATTTCCTATGTCTGCTGCAATCCCAAACATACTGAACTACTTCTGAGCTCTTAAGAGATCCAGGTCTGCTTTAAGTTCAGTTAAAGTTCATTTGGCAGCTTCATCATCTGCTCCTCTGGCAACTGTTCCTGGTCTTTGTACCCATACTAGACAAAAAAAATTAAAAAAGGTTGTTATGATGAGACTCATCTAATAAAAAAATTAACTAAAACAAAAGGGATGTGGAGAGGGTACTTCAGAAATTCCATTAAATCTATATCCTGCAGGAAATTCTGCATAAACAGGTACAGTTTCTGCATCTTCAATCCCTACCCAAATTAATTCTGAACTGAGTAAAGGGGGCAGCATTTATCACCTTGTCTGCCTTCCCACCAGGAATATCCAAGCTCTGTAATCCAAAGCATTGACTACCTCCTTTCACCATCATCTGCTTCCTAGACTTTCAGCATGTATAGCTTTAAAAACACGGAGGAAAAGTGCAGTCTTTAGATAGTGTCCAAGAAGCACAGCACACAGATTTTTCTTTCCTTGAGTGAGCTCTATCCCTTGCAGAAAGGAAGAGAAGAGGGCTGCTGGAGCAGTTAGAACAGGGAGCACATTTACAAGCAGGTGTGAGTTATCTGTCACAGTAATTCCTACTGCTGCCAGGAAGGCCACAAGCTGCTAACCCCTTGTTTAGCATCACTGCACATCAGCCCTGCAAAGTGCCCAGCAGGAAAGGACCTGGTGCTGCTGCTGAGCTGTGGCAAAACATGAGCTCAGGTGGTTTGTACACAAGACTGGACAATCTCTGAATAATGTGTGTATGAATTAACTATTTTTCAACCTACCTGAAGATTCAAAGAGCTGTTGCAGGACAGACATTCTAATTCACCTTCAAGGATTCTGGCCCATTGCCTTGGTGGTAAATCATGTACTCAAAACAACAACTTTTTCCACAGCTGGCTGGGACAAGTATTACAAACATACAGGAATTTTGCAGTAGAGTTGTTTCAGTAAATATATTGAATTGAGGAGCCCAGCTAACCATGTATACAAACCCATGGCAACTATTTTTAAAGTACTACTCCTAGGAGTACTCCAGGAGACTAGATTTATTTGAATAAATATTAGCAACAGTTTTTAGCCATACCACTTTGCACAACACCTTTTTTTTTGTTTTTTGATCATGTCCTCTCCCTTAACCACCACACTGGTCACAGCAGTGGCCAAAGAATACATACTTTTATTTAATTTCTGATTTTATCCATTTGAAATTGTACTACACTGAACTGTCTTACAAAAATTACCACACCACTCACCAGTCTTAATAGCTACGAGTGGATTAGAGTGCAAACCTGCCATAGATCAGGTTAAATGAATTTTTCAGTCTGCAGAAAGAATCTTCCATCTCATCTTTGTAAATGTGATAATGCTGGAACTTCAAGTTTATTGAGCCTACAATGATTTGTTCTGGGAATTTTTCACAGGAACATGATCTGAAACATTATTTAGTGCTGTTCACCCTACAGTACAGCCTTACCTCCTCCTCCTTGTACTTCGTTGCTATGGAAGCAACATGAAGGTATTTTAAAAACCTTAAGGATATACACAGGCATCAAGAGATCATCCAATCCAAGCAGCCATTTGAGGAAGGAAATGATACACACTCAAATGAACAACCTGAAGTATTCCACTTAACACCTAATTATCTGCAAGAGCAAAATACACAAGCTACTCTAGCCCTGTGACCTGAGTTCCTACACGAAACATGAGGAGAATCATGAAACAGAATTACAGCTAATGAACACAATACGATTTACAAATTTCATGGGTCTCTTTTGTTCCAACAGTGCTATCCAAGCCCAATTTAGCAATTTGCTTCGGTACAGCTGATAATCCACAGTGAAATTTAACTGTTAACTTTTGAGGTAAACCCTTCAGAGGGAACCAGTGCTCTAGGCACTGCATTCATTTCCACTTGCAACAAAGTTCATCAGATCACTCAGCATGGAATTAGCAACATTTGCTTGTCTAGAATTTCTTTGGTGTTGTACTAACATACATGGAATGCATAAGCCAGGCTCACAGCAGAGGCTCCCCAAGGAGATCAATGCTACTTACAGCATCAGATGAACCACCTATCCTGGGTAATACAGCAAATCTTAGCTGCAACTCAGATGGATTTGCTGCACGGCTATGTCGTGTAAGAGCACAAAATAACTTTTACCAAAATCCTGTTAAAAACCATCTTGTCAATGCCACCCTTTTGATAAGCAGAGTTTTTACACCATCCTCTGGCTAGGAAAAAGTGCCTGAAGCAGATAATCAAATTACTGGGTTTTACCCCTTCTGCTTTTTGCTCAATAGCATTTCCTCCCCTTCTTCAAGCCCAAGAGCAGAGACCAGCACACAGATGTGACAGCCCAGCAGCCATGAAGCCAAAGGGAAGACCTCAGGCCATGCCTGTATCCAACACTGAGCACATCCTCTCCCTCTCCTGCAGGTGCTGGGCAGCCCCTCTGGCAGGTGGAATTCTTACACCACAGTTCCTGACACTTTGAATGCACTGGAGGTGGCAAGGCCACTTTCCCAGCACAGCTTTTTGAGCACAGTGCTGTCCAAGGCCCCAGCAGGGACAGTGACAGGCTGGGCAGAAGCAACACTTTGGCTCCCATCACTTTTCCTTTTATCCTGCTGGTCTGCAAAGCAGTTCACAACTGTGGGGCAGGACACTTTTGCCCTCCAGGACCTTCTCCAGCCCTTCCTGTAACATGGCTTGAAAATCACTCCTGTGTGCCATCAGTTCCTCCTCTTTAGGGCCACTGAGCAAACCCTTTTTGCCACCCACAGAGCTTATAGTTCTGCTCCTCCACACTGAGCAGCTGTGCTGGCATCAGAACCCCTCCCTGGCAGCAGGATTCCAGCAAGAGATCCAGGACAGAACCTGGCACAATAAGTACCCTCACGTGCCCACAGGGCTTCAGTTTGAGCCAAAATAGGAGCAAAAGAAAAACCCAGTCTCCTGGACTTCACTGCTCCCCCACAGCTTCATAAAGGTGTTTGAGGGGAAGTTATTGTATGACAGCTGTGTTACCTGCTTTCACAAAACAACAGAAAAGCAGCAGCAGAGTTCCAGTAAAAAACCTCAACTGAGGAACAGGAGTGAAAAGAAATAACAGATAAACAAGAAAACAAATATGCTTTACTGTCTGCAAACATAGACAGTCACAACTGGAGTCCAATGTATAAAATTCCACCTGCACACACCAAGAAACACAGATTGTGAGGAGAATTACTGAAAACCTGTAATAGCCAGTGAAATGAGAATCAATACTACCACCAGGGAGGAAGGGTAACACAGTCACATTTTCTCTTCACTGCATTGAAAGAAAAAATTCACCCATTAAGGAAATATAAACACTACTCAAATCAGTACTTAATTCTTGGCAGACACCATCCTGACTGGCCAGCAACCATGGTACCGAAATGAAAATTGAAAATAATTTTTGAAAAGTCACAGCCAAAATTTGCTTGCTGGAATCAGATAAATTATTTCAAGTATCAGCAAACAAAAAGGCAGTAAAACAGCAGAACGTATTTTGAATGGAGGTACTACAGGAACTTTTCCTTTTATAAAATCAAGTACCCTGCTTCATACTGAAGAGTTTCCACATATCTTTCCTTTAGCAATATATAAGGAACAGTTCAGTGAAAACATAGCTGAAACAGATTTCAGGTGGAGACCTTTTTCAAGCAGTCTAAGATAGGGCAAATATTTAACAGCAATTCAAGAAAGAATTAAGTTTATTTATGAAACAAATGCATCAGTAAAGTGACATCCCGTGTAAAAACCTATAGTGCAGACAATACATTTAACAAAATGCCCAGCCTTACCAGTCAGTAACAATTCTTCTTTGATTTGTATTCCATGAAGCAACTTTATCAAATGGACAGATGTAGCGATGAAACCCAAGTTCCTATTATTAAATTGGGAAAAAAACATAATAATTCATTTGATATGAAATGCACTCTAAAAAAATTAAAAGGCTTTTTCACCAAAGTTAACAGGAAATCTTTAGCATCTTCAGGACCTCTGAAAGAAAAATAGTTTCTCCTATGTTACTGCCTGCCTATCTGTAGCCACATTACTACCATCAGCAGCAAATCAAAGGGGTTTCTTGCATCATCCTGCATTTTACCAATTCTGGGCACAGAACCTTCAGAGTTAAGTACCCTTTCCTCCCTTTGTGCTATTCTTCCTATCAGACATTAAACATTAGCAAGTTATTCCTGTCATTTAAACAGCTTTATTTGTGTAAAAACTTTGCCTTGTCTGGAGGTCAAGCATCCAGAAGAAGAGTCATGTTTCTTGCTTCATAATAAACTTGGAGGATTTTCAATGCCAACAAAGCAATTAGTGACAGCTACCAAAAAACAACAGGGCCAGCTCAAAGGACACAACTCTCAGAGAGAGACAGAGAGGTCCAAATAATCATTTATCCTTTCTCTAGTGAGGAGGAATCATAGGTAGACTCTCAAAATTATTTGAATTGCAATTTCTGTGGCATTACCAGAATTCTGCCCCAGTACAGGAACTAAGACTTGGTCCCATGTCAAAATTACATTTAGTTCAATAAAACAAATTTGACAAGTCCCAAGAAGCCAATTTTTAAGACTGTAGTCCCCAATAACTCTTTGATATAACCAACCTGTGACAAGTTCAGGTGGTTTTTGTTGGTTGGTTGGTTTGGGGTTCTCATGGGGCATCTGGGCAAAGAGGGTGTTTGCTGCTACTTTGCTGGGTTTTTTAAAAACTTAACCAGACTACCAGGTTTTCACTAACTACAGTTGGTTGTACCACAAGCATCCCCTTCAGCGTTGCAAAGAATGGAGAGGCTAAATAACTTAAGGAGCCAGATTAACTTAATAAACTCAACTTGCTTACATGTATCAGGATTAATATGCACAGTTCTACATGCTGTGTTTTGCCAGGAAAGCCAGACAGATCTAAATGAATCTTGAAAGACATACTTACTAATCCTGTAACTGATTATTAAGACCATTATTAAGACTTATTCATTATGTTACTAAAAAAATTAAAGAGCAAAAAAGGATAGCTCTACAGTCGGGTTTCCAACAGGCTCATAGCATTTGTGTAATCAGCTCCTCTTATGGACCCAAACATATTGTTATATTACTGAGCAGGGCCCCAGACTGACCTACAAACAGGTCAGCTATTTTTGTTTCCTGCATATTTGAATTCAAGTGATTGCATCAAGCAGGAAATGCCAGTTAATAAATCAACTAACACAGCAGTTTAAAATGAGAATCTCTTTTATAAAACCAAACAAACATCAGAAGGTAGTACTTCGGTATGGGCTAAAAGGGATCATAGCTGTACCTCATGGCATGTTGATTCTTGGCACACTCAACACAGGCATTCCTCAGACATCTGAAGCACTCTGCAGTGAGCAGCAGGCAGGTGTCCAGATCTGCCAGTGCACAGGAGTCCTCACAGCTCTGCTCAATGGCACTCGAGGTGCTCGTCAGGATTTCCAGGACATCCCGAAATACACTTTCTTCTGCTGTTTCTCTGAAATACATACACTTGTGGTGAAGAAAAAATAAAAATGCACTCCTACCAAAAAGGCAACGATATTGACACTCCTTATTGTAAACTCAAAGATGTTTCTGCAGCAATCTTTAACTATTCAGAGTATTTCACTACTCACAGTCTTTCAAGTAGAAAGAACAAAATACATCACACAATCCTCCCATCAGCCTTCTGAGAAAAGGGGCTGTCAGAGAGTTCTGTTGCCTTAATAGTCCTTGTGACTTTTCAACAGCTCTGTGGAATTTTCATGAAAAGGAAAAAAAATTCTCCCTAATACATATAGCTGGCAGGTTTATCCATGACAGTGCTTTAAGAGGAATTGCTTTAGTTAAGGAACACAGTTTAGATGTCCAGCATTACATGTTTCAGAAGAATAAGGTACCAGGAGCTCCAGCCTGCTTGCAGATCTCCTCAGAAGGACAAAAGTCATGGAGAAAGCTGGTGGCTGCATGAGCATCATTCTGAAGTGTGTGAATCACAGCCAAGGGAAAAAACCAACTCTGTCCCACCTCAGCAGACAGCTACCCAACCCAGAAGGTACCAGGCTACTTCCTGAAGAACCCAGACCAAGGAAAACAGCACTACCAAACCATAAGCACATGCAGAAATCCAAATGACTGGATGACAGCTGATGCTGCTGCTCCAAGAAGATTCACCAGCCTCCCAGGACTGACACACACATCTACACATGATCTGTCACACAGAGACAAACAACATTTCCAAACTACAGCTATTTGTCTACACTCTGCCCTGATCTCATGTCCACAAAATAAATGAGGGCAACACATGACAAATGTTGCTAACTCATTTCTGACACCACATGCTGGTGGAGAGAAGCCACACCAGAGAGTGTTTATGGAATTGCTACAGGGAAGTTCAATAAATTTGCTCATCCAATACCTCTGACCGGGGTCAGGAAAAGGGAATCCAGATGCAGCCTCCTTGAACCTTAAATAGACTTGTCATGTACTCAGGATCAAACAGAAGAAAGTGAGATGAGAGGAAATGTAAAGCAGCATTAAGTAAAATGTTCAAGCAGAAGACTCTTCCTAAAGGAGAATTAAAAATCCTCTTGATCAAACCCCACTGGGTGACAGTATTAGCTGCATTCTGCTGCTCACTCAAATACCTACACATTTGCACAATTAGAAATTCTACCTTCTCTTTCCTAAGTGAACATGTCCACCAATCAAACCATAGAATCACCAAGGCTGGAAAAGATCATCAAGTTCAACATTAACCAAACACTGCCAATCCACCCTGTCCTTAAGCACACCCTTAGACATGTCTGGAGACATTATTTCCCACCTCTGCTCCTGCCATGTTTTCTTTCCCAGAATAATCAGAACTCTCTTGGTCTTTACTCACAGTTCACATTTTCTATGTCCCTTATCAGATTTGTGACACTTTTATGCTAGGCTACATCTTACTGACAGTACAGTGCCTCCAATGTCAGTCAGAGGTCTGTTAGGGCATGGAGGAGACTTATAAAAATACAGATTACACTAATATCACTAAATTACCACAACATTAGGTTTCAGATCTCCAGGAAGTTTGTATTTAATTCTGCAACCTCATAGCTGATCAAGACCAATGTATTTACACATTCTCCACCTACACTGAAACATTAAAAACCCCACCACTGCATCACTGAGAATTATGCGGAAGAAGCTGCATTTTACAGTGGTGCAATCCTGAAGGGAAAACACCAAAGCGGCACAAAAAACAAAGGCCAAAAGCAGAGCTGGCCCTCAGTCACAAAGAAAACAGTGGAGCTTACATAACCAGAAAGAAAGTTTGGAATTTGGTTTTGGTTTCAAGACCGAAGAAAATACATTCATGGAACTTGAACCTTCAACTTACAAGAAGCAGCTCCTGCCACTTCATGACGTGCCAGGAGAAGACTCAGTGGCTGACGCACCACAGTCCCCGTGGGAAATGCACCAGAGACAAGATTTTCTAAATGTCAGAAGAGCTACAGCCTGGTAAGGCAGCCCCCAGCCAGGCAGTGCTTCTACACTGAGCAGAACCCTTAGCTGTTCTGAGTTCTTAAACTCTGACATTATTCTAAAATGGGACTACTCAGCCCACTGTTGTTTCCTTCATATCAGCCTATGCCTTTTGTTGGATAATCCCATGAAACCAGTCATTTCCTGACCCAGCTGCAAAATACAGAACCCAGTGGTCAGTGCAAGACATACTACTGTACAACATTCACTTATTTAAATTGGTAAAAGAGAAATGAAAGAAGCCAGAAACACTTTTGTGCACATTTTTTGTGACTCCATGGGTAAAAGGACACCTTACAGTTATTTTTGTGCTGGAAAAGCTCCACTCTCCTGGCAGAGCTACGCAGCAGAACAGAACTTTTGGTCAGACACTGGATCAGAAGCATGCTGAGCTGCTGTGACAATTCTTCTTTTAAAATCAGATTAAAAATAAAAAAACAAAAACAAAGAATGCAGACATTTCCAGTAAAATACAAAGATGAAATCCTTGTGTGTCCTAATGGAGCAAGTGTGGGGTACACAAAGAAGTGTCCATCCTCATTGTAAATGTGGAAAGAGATGTTGATTTTTTTACATCATTGAGGGGAGACAGAACTCCAAATCCATCTCTTAAATACTATGAAAGAAAACTCAGGCTGCTCAAGCCAGACCATTCCAGGCAGAAATGAAATCTCAAAGCCTAAGCGAGCAAGCAGAAGTTATTCCAAATGAAGACAGAGTGACTTCAAGGTTGTTTGATAAAGCAGGATTCTGTTCGGAGAAAATTTACATGCGGCTCTTGTACCTGAGCATTCAAATAGCACTGCAATTTGAGTGTGTACTACAAAGGAATTTTAATGAAAACTGTCCTTCTGAATAAAAAAATTCCTCAAATTAGCAAGAACGGCAGAAAATTTTGAGCTGATATTAAAAAACCAGCCAAGACTGACTTCAGAAAACTGTTCCACAGGAATGCTTACTAACAGTTTTTAAAAAATAATCTTCTTCCACCAGTACAACAAAGATCCACATACAAACTAGCAGCTGTAAATATTTTAAATGTATTTTTGACATGGAAAATATTTTCGTTCCATAACCTTTTTCCTAAATTTTAATTTGTAAAACTACCAAAGAGCCTCCTAAGTGGATTTTAGATTAAAAGAATACCTTGCATTGTAAACAGGCCTTGAAATCCATCCAGAACAGCTTTGTGGATATTCCACAAACTCCTGTTTCCTGTGTCTGGTTGTCTAACACAGCAGCTCCACAATTTGCTACTGCTACCTGTCCTTCATTTCCACGTCAAGTTCTGCAGGAATACAAAAGGAAGCAGAGGCAAAGGGTACAGCAGCCCAGCTCTCAGACAAGGAAGCCACGCACAATTTCTTGTTAAGTCAAAACAAAGAGTCAGAATTCCTGTACCCATGCCAAAAGGAAGGTTACTGTCACTCCTTGTAAGACCTGTTTGATTGTTAAAAACAGAAACTCTACAAGATACCACTCTAGGAAACGGAGAGTTAAAAACAGTAATGAAAATGTCTTCAAAAGACCAGGGCTCAAAAAAAAAAATCATGAAATTAGTCAGTAACTATGAGAACAAATCCACAGATTTACAATTCTGTATTTCCAATCTAAGTTTTAGTACTTGCACAACTCCATTCCTATAAGCAAAGTCCCTAAAAAGCCTTTCAAGAACTTATCCTCACAAGATATCCAGGAACAAAATAAAGCCACTTTGTTCTTTTTGTAGTTTAGTAAAGGAAGCACAAAGAAATGAGCTAAAAGCGCTGGACGCTTCAAGTAAATCACACAGCCAAATGCAAGTCTCCCAGATTCCACATCATGGTCTCAAAGCAGAGGCTGCAAAAGAACTTTCAGTAAATAACACACCTTCAAACATAAAACATCCATTGGGTAATGTCTTTGTGACTGAACAGCAACAACAGGATTTGCCAGAGTTGGCAAATTTTCTGCCAGAGCTGCTCCTAGACCCATTCTGCCACATCCTAAGGTAATGCTACAGCTTTGTCCTTCTGGAAGAGCAACTACAGTGCCTCTCTTTGAGCCCACCTGTACCCACAAAACTTGGTTGTTTTGGGGAATATCTACTCTGCTTTCAAACACAGTGGCAGAGGTTTCAGGGAGCAAGACAGAGAAAACATCAGCCTACAAGCCCAAAATTTGTACAGGTCCTCCCTTCCTTTCCAGATAAACTGAGATGAACACCAGAACAAGGTCTCCTGCACACACAGGGATCACAAAAAAAATATTTATAAGTACATTTTGCCCCCTCACGCCCTGACTTTTAAATGTGGATTTGAAAAAGAAAACCGTACTGGGAATTTAAACAATCAAAACAAAACACCAGCACAATTTTACACCAAACTTAAGTCTGATTTCCTCATTCCCAGGTGTCAAGACCTTCAAATAATTACTGTTAGGAGTGAGCACAAGCTTCCCACCACGCTGTGCCTTCTCCCTCCTTCCAGGAAGAGCAAAACCCATTCCTCTAAGCCCAGTCTCCCAGCTGAACCTCTGCAAGCCCAGCTTCTGCCAAAGCCAACAGTGTGGTACTGCAGAGATCTCCCTGACCTTACAGGCACTGCTCTGTATCAGCCCCGTTTCTCCAGTACCCCATTCTGTCTTTACTTATCTTAAACTTACTGGGGAGCATCCAACCTTTCCTCCCAGGGAAGCCAGTGCAGCCCACCCTGCCACACAGTGTGTGCCCTCTGTCCCTAAGGCCCACAGCCACCACCCTCATCCCAAGGCTTTGGCCTCACATGGGAATGAGACTGTCACCCAGCAGGGCCTTGAACAGGCACATCTCACCCACTTCTGGACACCCTGCACGGCTTCCAGGGTTTTTTGCCCCAGAGCAGCTACTCCTATAGCTACATCCCACCTAATGTGCCCGCCCAGAAAGGCACCTCAAGTCCCAGAAGTGGTCCATGGCAATTCCATGAGGTTCAACAAGACCAAGTGCTGGTGCTGCACCCAGGTAAAGACAATCCCTGGGGATCAATCCAGGCTGGGGATGAGCAGATGGAGCAGCCCTGGGAGGACTTTGAGGGTGCTGGTGCTGAGAGCTGGACGTGCCCTGGGACCCAGAACCCCCCTGTGCTGGGCTGAGCCCCCAGTGTGGGCAGCAGGGGAGGGGGTTCTGCCCCTCTGCCCCGCTCAGGTGAGACCCCACCTGCAGAGCTGCCTGCAGCCCTGGGGAAGGACAGAGTTCAGAGGAGGCATCAAGTTGTTCAGAGAGATGGAGCAGCTCTGCTGTTAGAAAAGGCTGGGAGACTTTGGAATGCTCAGCCTGGAGAGGAGCAGCTTTGGGCTGACCTAAATGATGCCTTCCAGTACCTGAAAGGAGCCTACAAAGAAGATGGAGATTATTTACATGGGCCTGAAGTGACAGAACAAGGGGGAATGGCTTTAGCCTGATACAGTAGGTTGAGACTGGATGTTAGTGGAAATTGTTCCCTGTGAGGGTGGTAGGCCCTGGCACAGGTTGCCCAGAGCAGCTGTGGCTGCCCTGTCCGTGGTCCAAGGCCAGGCTGGATGGGGTTTGGAGCACCCTGGTCTAGGGGAAGGTATCCTTGCCCATAGCAAGGGTGGGATGGGATGAGCTTTCATGGTCCCCCAACCGAAGCCATTCTGTATCTCTATGATATCTTATGCCACCCACGATTAAGAGACGAACATCTTTCCTCCGTGCTACAGGCACAAGGTCTGAGCACACTGCAGCTCCTCATGGACCCCCTGGGGCAGGACAGAAGGGACAGATCACCCCCACACACACAGCCGCAGGAGAAGTCTGGGGGTGCAGAAGCTCCCCAGAAGGGACTCGATGCACACCCCTATGCGAGTACTGAGAGCCCCTTTTCCGGCCCGCAGCCGACTCCACGAAAGGCAGGACCACGCTGGGAGCCGAGTCCTGCCCGACATCCACCGGCACCGCCGCTCCCGGCTCCCCTCTACCTGGGCTGCGCGTCCCGGAACAGAGCCGACAGCGCCCGCACTCTCTCCAGGCGGGCCGCGGGCAGCGCCGCCGCCATGGCCCGGCCCCGCTCCGCCCCCGCCGCGCGGAAATGGCGGCGGTGCCGCCCCCGGCCGGGAGGGGCTGCGCGGCGCCGCCAAAATGGCTGCTGTGGTTTAGAATCGTCTTGCTTTTTCGTGTCTTTTTCCTTACCGGTCCCTTGCCTTTCCCTTGTTTTTGCCTTCTTCTCCCCTTTTTCCCCGTGGGAATCTCACCGCGGCTCTGGCTCTCATCACGCAGCCGCTGCTGCGCGTCCCGCACCTCGCCACGTGTGGGCGTGGAAGTTACCTGTCTCTAAACAAAACAAATACTAAATGAATATAAAAATACGTGAATTGCAGGAATAATTATTTCGTGCTCAATATCCTTATTGTATAAAGATCTCTCAGCCTGTGGCAGGGGTGTGAAACTAGACGATTGCTAAGAGCCCTCCCAGTCCAAGCCCTTCTGTGATTCTGTGAAGTAAATACTTTGCTTCAGGTTTTAAAATATTTTTAATTAAATGTTACATTTTTAGTATTTATTTCCTGAAAATATTGTTCAGCGTTTTCTAAACATGTATGAAAACTTCATCTTTGTATGTGTGTGAGTGGGAAATTAGCTTCCAATGGATAAAAACTAATGGTGGCCAAACACTATAGAAAGCTTTATTAGACAATCATTATCAAATCACAGACTGGTTTGGGTTGGAAGAGACCTTAAAGCCCAACCAGTCCCACCCCCTGCCTTGGGCAGGGGCACCTTTCACTATCCCAGGTTGCTCCAAGCCCATCCAACCTGGCCTTGGACACTTCCAGGAATCCAGGGGCTGCCACAGCTTCTCTGTGCCAGGGCCTCCCCACCCTCACAGAGAAGATGCTCTTAGAGTTCAACCATCCAGCCAATTCTTATATAGATTATAAAATTTATTATATTTTTTTCCAGATTACTCACAGATGGTGTATTTTAAGTTCATCTGATGCACCTAATCCTGTGAACAACAGGCAGATCCCTTAAAGATGCAGCTTTTCCCCCAGAGAGTTTACATTTCTTTTTCTTAGCACAGTTTTAGGGTACTAGTAGAAGGGAAACAATCCACCTAGAGCCAACTACGTCTGAAAATAAAATTATGCAGAAATTATTTTTAAGAATTCTCCATCAAATTGAGAGATAGACTATACTCTCGAGGCAGCAGTCTTTGAAGCTGGAAACAGAGAAGGACCCGTCTTAGCTAGGATTCTGGAATACAATTGCCCCACTCCAGCTAATGCTGGCCCTGCAGGAGGCAAAGCAGGTCAAAGACATTGAACTCCTCCTATCTCAAATGTTGTGAGAGAATCACTAGTTCTAATCACTATATATATGCTGACTGTGTCCCTTTTTTATTGGGGGCAACTTCCATCAGAAGATAAAATTTAGGCTCTGGAAAAAATCACTTCGCAGTAAAGAAGCAAGTCCTGCAGCATAAATATTTTATATGTTTCCGGCATAAATACTAGTTTTCTGATTCTTATTTTGGGGCTGTGTTATATTAAGTATGACTTAGCCCACACAGCTTTGAAGCTGTAGACCAAAAGCTTTTATTTTTATTCTGTTATTTAACAGGATCTAGTGAAATTGATCAATGCGCTTGGAAAAATGCTTTTCATTAGCCTCTGTTGCTAAATCTGTGGAGCACACCCTGCCACCATGCCCTCAGTTTCCTGCTTACACTGGGCAAATTACAGGCATTCCTCGCCTTGCCAAGGAATTCTGAACACCTACATTAAGATGAGGAAGAGCAAATCTGAGAGGAGGTAGCACCATCTTTTTAAACACCAAAGGTAAAACAGAATGCATATGAAATGGATACTGCAGACTGTCTCAAACCCAAGAATAACTATTGCAATCTGAAGCCACCTACAGAGTTTATTTGGTTTCAGGTGAGATGTTACACATGTGTCTGAAGGCCATAAAAGAACAGTTACATTTGATGTTGAGATTTATGTGTCGCTCGTTTGTTATGTAATATCATAAATAAATTCAATTCTTCATAAGAAAGAAATCTCCATCTGGCAAAAAACAAAAAAGCCCATAAGACCTCAGAGGAGATGGTCAAAGCCCTTGCATTTTGTCCTGGAAACAAATGATGCCTTCTGAGAAGCAGATGCAGATGAAATGCTGTCAGCTGCACAGTTGTCAGGCTCTGAGTCACTGCAGGGACTCTCGCCTCATTTGTTAGATGCAGCCCAGTTTCTAGAGGCAATGAGAAATTTTGTGGCTGTCATGTGCCCTTCACTAAGGTTTTATGCCACATTTGCATGGAGTGTTTTTGTTGGGATGAGCATGATCCTCATCATATTAGCCAATGGCATGAGCACGTGGAAAGACACTATCCTTGCCCTGGTCAGCTGGATCAAAGAGATACTACTTAGGATATCTGGTACCCAAAGTCTAGTTCCCTGGTAGCATGGGGAATTCCATGGTACATGGACTTCACCTCATTCGTGTACCAGTTGATTTATAATACGTAGAATTTAGAGTCGGGATTGTGTGTGGTACAAAAGAAAATGCAATTTTCATGAATTTCATGAATGGTAAGAAGGATGGTGCTGAACTCAAGGAGGTTTCGTGTAGTTAACTTGTGTCATCCTGCATTTTTTCCCATGCTATGAGGTACCAGGGAGAGGCCTCCTGTTTAGAAGTATATTCTCGTGGATAGAGAACGTCCCTGACACAGATTTAACACAAATTTGGATGAAACTAAACCTTAAAAAAGTTGCTGATTTTTCCTCTTTTTGAGTGTCAGTGATGCCCTGCCCCTGGAAGCGTTCAAGATTGGGTTGGACAGGGCTTGCAGCATTCTGTTCTAGAGGAAGGTGCTCCTGCCCAAGGCAGGGGAGTGGAATGAGATGCTCTTTAAGATCCCTTCCAACCCAAACCACTCCGTGATTCTGTGATTGAGACTAATGTATATTTTGATACTGTTGCAGGGAAAAAATTTGGTTACCGCAGTTTAAGTTCTGTAGGAAAGGACAGGGATGCACAAGGGCCTACACAAAGCAGGGAAGGACATCTCTCTCCACAAGGCAGGGTGCCCTTGTCATGAGGCTGGAGGAAAACTGATGGATGTGGGGAATGTGGTACTAAGCAATGAGCTTGTAGAAATGCAGCTGAGAGACAGCATATCTGAAATAAGTTCTGAGGATCTTGTTTAAGGTTTTGTGGTAAAGAAGGATTCTTGAGGAGGATGGTGAAGGTGAGAGCATGCAGTTACTAGTCTCCTCTTGTGATCTTTTCCACTATCCGGTGCTGCTTTAAGTCCTAGAAGCCAGTGTGAAAATGCACCCACAAGCAGTGGGCAGCTAGGTTTGATAGTTGTGCCATATAATGTAGATTTCCCATACAAATACAATTGGCTCTCATCTCTCATGTGAAAATCTTGGCTTTTTGTGGTTTTCATTGCAGCAACAGCTTTTCTGGACTTCAGCAGCCCAGACAACTGAGCATCCAAAAGGCTGCTATTAAACCAGTGCACATAAATCACCTCTGTGCTCCATGCTGAGCTCACCAGGATTTTGTGCTTCCATGGAGTCACTCTGTGGCACAGGGAGTTCAAGCAGACTCATTGCTTTTGCAAAGTGTGGGGTCACTCTCCACATGCTCATTAAACCTGCTGGGGTCGCTCTGTAGTTGCAATGCTTCCACATGGAAAACTCACCTTTGGGGACTGTGGCAGCCACTGGTTAACATCTGTGAGAAAAGTCTTACAGCATCCTGCATGCAGTCCTGGAAATGCTATCTGCCTTCTGTTGCTTGGGAAATGTAATTCATCTACTAAGCATGAAGGCCAGCCTGGCTCCTTCAGGTGTCTCCTAAGATTCTGTTGGAGAGATGGGAATACCCTCTGAAATTGTATCTCATTCCCAGAAAATAGAAATAAACATCCCTGCTAAGGAACAGAAATAGCTGAAAAGCTCTCAGAGAGTAAAGAGGCACGTGCTGGAATATTTTCGAGGAACTCACCAGTCTTCCTGAACAGATGTGTCAAGCCAATGAATGGAGGAGCAAAGGGAAATGCCCACAGGGAATCCCACGTTGCTTGGCAGTGCTCCCATTTACCAGCACTGGTGTACCTTGTCAATGCTGAGAAATTTGCTGCAGGGGAAAAGCAGGGCCTGAAAGAACGAAGAACAAGAAAAACTCATATAGTGACTCAGAGTATCTCATATTTTGGGTTACTGCTGGTGCTTGGAATTGGAGAACTGTAGCTGTGATCCTGACCATGCTTCATCCTCAGAAATAGAGATTAAACCCCTCCAGCTCTGTCAAAAGCCTGACATCTAGTGGAGGCAAAATAGCTAGCAGCAGAACTCAGCCTAAAGCCATCCCGCTGCAGAGTTTGTATTATTCACTGCCAATGTAGAGTCCATTTAATTTATTAAGTCCATCTGTGAAACATGAGTGAGTCTACTCATCCTTAGTGTACTCTAAAATCACAGGATACATGTCCCTTCCAATTCAGGATAATTTAGGATTCCAAATCACAATTATCTAAGCCTTTAGAAGGTTTACCATATGTACAACACCTGCAGCAGATAAGCTTTGTAAGGTGAGAGCAATAGGCCTGGGATTGGTATCTTCATGTTAGGAAAAAAATACCTACAAAATTTGCTTTTTCAGAATTTATGGAAGCCATCTAATGTCATCTTAAGAAATAGTATTTGAGAAAATGATACTGGTAACTAGAAGTTGCTATATACGTTATCTATTTGTCTCTAAGGAGAAAATGTATCTAGTTATATAGAGAAAGTTGCTAGACTGATAGAACTGAGAAATAAAAGATTAAACTTCAGAATATTTTTCTTTATATCTTTGTCAATTTTTGCAGCTATAAGGAAAGCTTCCATACTTACAGGTAAAAGTTACTAAAAATTGTGAGCATTCATTTTGATATACTATGAAGCTTGTGAAGTTCTAGTTTAAAATCTCAGAACTTATTTTCTTAGAATTTTCCAATGCTATCTTAATATTTATTGAAAGAAACACACAACCTGAACTTTAACAAAAGAACAAATATTGCTGTTAAAATAACGTCAGCAGGAGATTTCAGAAGGTTCAGATATAATGATATTTTGTTGCCTTTTAATTTCAAAACCTTAACCCATTGAAGAAATATCTGATGAAACCTCCCTGTCGTACCTGTGGATCTGAAAAAAAGAAAATTAAGTTTCTTTTAAACCAGTATGTAAAGGCTGTCCAAAACCATTTGTCTAATTATGTATCTGAAGAGAAGCTTTGATCCATTCCTGTTTTACATATCTTTTTCCACAAGGTCATGTCAGTAGACTAAAGTGATAGGTTATTAATTTTTTTAAACTAACGTCTTTTTTAAGCAGACACAAATATAAGTTGATAGTTTCCTTCTGCATCTGCTGATTATGAGGTTTGGCCTCTGCAGAAGCCATTATTTCTGTGTGTATAACAGGCTTCTAAATTCAAAAATCCCACACTCTTTAATGGCTGGGAGTAATAATACTTCAGAGCTATAAATTTCCCTGCTCACACGGAGATAAAAGCAGATATTGAAGGAGGCATTTGTCCATCTGTTCACCTGTGCAATGTTCTCCTTAAGTCCAAAACTCATCCAAATAAAATCAGCCCCCCATGTCTGCATCTGTGTTCCACACTTTATCCACTTGCTAGATCTGGGCTGCATGGGCTTTGCCAGTCTCTGAGTGTGCCTCATACCTCAGTAACACAGCATGCAGTTATCAAGTCATATAAATCAATAATCAAAATATTAATTATGAATTCCATGCAAACACAGACATGTTCAAGACGCTGTCAGGGATGGGTGAGCCTGCTTTTTGATCTGAGCAAGTGCTAATATTCATAGAACACAAATACTGGTTTCACCAGAGGGGGAGACAAGGAGAAAACCTTGTGATGAGTCAGAGGTGGAGCCTCAGTTGGCAGGAACTGGGTCTGGGATCTGACTTCTCTCTTCCTTTTTCTCCTTGTACATCATTTTTGTGACTCTGCAACTGCACAAAATTTCCATTAGCTTTGGGAAATCATCTCTACTTTTTTTTTTTTTGTCTCCCTTTCAGAGTGGTCTGGTTTAAAGGCAGAACTAAAGGGAATAAAGCACAATATGGTATTTGTATCTGCTGGACTTCATTTCTGTCTCTTACCCGTGCTTGCCCTGCACTGACGGAACAACTGTCCTTGGCTCATCCTGCTCCCAGGCTGTGTCCCAACCACCAGGCATCAGGAGTCACCTGCCCAGCACCCAGTGCTGGGAACATGCAGAGTGAGATATTTCATGGGTAATTAGTGCACCACAATCTCTGCTCCTCTGCTTCTGCTTTGTGCCAGCGTCATCAAAAGCCACAAACACATCTTAGATAAAATCTGTTGTGTTGTTTTCACAGCTAGAAACTCCATGCAGCTATGTCTGAGATAACTTCCCAAACTGATATACTCTTACCTCCTAAAATGCTATTTACACCTGTGCATGCCTGACTTCTAAACATGCACTGTAGTTTCCCAGCACTGTCCATTCATGGACCGATGAGGAGTAACTTGATAAGCCAAAAGCAGGTAACAGTCATTTTTTTCTGCACAAGACAAAGATTTGTAAGATCACCATGTTAGATGAAGAGTCTGAGCACAGTGTGCACCTTCATTCCTGAAGCAAGGAGTGCCTCTGCTGAGGAATCTGTTATAAATCACATTTTTAGTGAGACTGGCAAAGCCGCATAACTCTGGCCTCAGGGAACCTGTCTAATTTGTCAGCTAGAATTCAGTCTCCTGATGGAAAACTAGTCCATTCATGCTTTGTGAAGGCTAATTGCCCATGGAAGGAATCTGCTCAAGGAACTGTCAGCAGTGATGTGGTGTGGCACCGTCATCTGGCTGGAGCTTCCCAGGGAAGGTCGGCAGAGCTCCCCTTCCTCTTGTGCTGACCTTTATCCGGGCAGCTGCTCTCCCCAGAAAAATTTGTTTGGCCAGACCACTAGCAGAGTTGCAGGAGCCAGAGGAGTTCTTATTCACCAATGTCCTTCTTCAGCCCTGCAACAGAAGTTGCTTAAAGTCACTGCCACTTGGAAAGGGACACAAATAACATCCAGCACACAGGAGCTTCCAAAAAGAACCCTTGGAAGAAACACTACTTCAGTTCTTGAGAACTTGTTTTTTCTAACCATTCAAGGGCACCGTGAGCTGCAAAAATTCCAGCTTTTAATAAATTACCACAAATTTAACACTTCCTATTTCAGAGAAGAACTGGGTTTCTTTACTGAACTAATGAAAGTAGTTACATCGATTTCCTAACCACAAGTCAGAGTTTCATTCCCTTCCATAACATTAGGTGGGCAGTATGTTTTTTGTCTTCTAGAATATTATTCTCTATTGTTTTCCCCAAACTTCAATAAGCAAAGTAAATCTATTTGTTCCAGCTTAGTGACATTGTTAAATGACCGTGATTTTTTCCTACTAATTATGAAGCCCAAGCTTTGAGTATGTCCCTGGAATAGCAATGAGGATGGGAAGAAATGTTGGGAAGAATGGTCAGATCTTGGGGGAAGAAAGCAATCATTCACAGTTACTAGCAACTGTTAACAAGTAGAAGTTCAGTACTTTGCAGGCTAATTTAGGATCCTGTAAGAGATCTTTTCAATTGATCATTTAATTGACTTTTGCTATTTTTTAATCATGCTGCTATGAACAGGTCTCCTGGACTGAATTAATTGTATTAAACAAGGAAAATAGGTATCAATAAGAAGATAATTGCCTGGAAAACAGTTACATCCAGCCCACACCTCTCTACAGCCACTCTTTTCATCTATTATAGAAAGACTTAAAAAAATATTCAAAAATAATTACCAAGAAATGTTCCTTATCATTAGAAATTATATTGCAGATTGACCATGTAAGCTTGAATTCAGCTGGGTGCTGAATGGAAGTTAGCAAGGAACAGGTTAGCCTTGGGATGATTACAAACCTTAAAATAATTC
Organism: Bombycilla garrulus; assembly: GCA_013400315.1. Classification (NCBI taxonomy): domain Eukaryota; kingdom Metazoa; phylum Chordata; class Aves; order Passeriformes; family Bombycillidae; genus Bombycilla; species Bombycilla garrulus. The sequence continues at coordinate 1,251,400 of VXBU01005971.1, forward strand.
CCATGTTTAAGTTTCTTGATGTACCAAGGCCTCTTTGTTCTGTTTGACTCCATCAACTTTTTGTTTGTTCTATTAGATGGCATCAATGACTAGTCTCTTTTCATAGTGCTTTGTAGAAAAGGGGACATAATTATCTGAAGAGAGGCCTATTAAGTGTTTGCTTTTAAATCAAAGAACACTTTTGAAATATTAAATAAAGAAGGACTACAATATGTAAGTCACTCCAACCCATCTCAAATACACTGATGCACATTAATGATTTACTTTTGGCTCATACATCTATTTGATTTTGTATTCAAAATGTTATTACCCTGGTAACCCCAACATCTCACAGAATTTAACTTATTCTCCATCTAAAGTGCACTCTCTTAAGGAAATTCATACAGGTTCTCAAGAGAGCTCTTTTCCCTTTTTCCCCCCCTTTGTTTGTAAAGGAGAAATAGTGACTGATTTTGTCATAAATGGGTTGGTTTTGTCTTTTCTTCCCCCCTCTCCCATCATATTAATGACAGCTGAGATTTAAGCATAGCAGTACATTCAGCCTGCAGTCACCATGTAACAAAGATCCCCATCTTAAACAGGTTGGGTTGCTTTACTCCAGTATGGATACATGTTAATATGCTGGAAAGAGAGTTTCTAAGGAATTCCTCTCTTTATTCAGAGGATACCTTCATTCTCAACATCCTCTCATATATTCTTTTCAACAAGAGCAATGTAGCTCTGTTCTGGCACACTGGGATTTTACTGGGGTGCCATTACCTGGGTGTATTTCAGCAAACAGCAAGAAGAGGTTGCCAGCACACCTCACAGCCCTACTCCTACCCCATGGTGTTCCCTGGCAGGTAGGCAAGGATGGGGGACCAGCAGTGAATATCCTGTAGGAGGCTGTACTTCCAGAAGCCAAATGTGACTTAAATAGTCAGCCTTGAATTGGTCTGGCCTCTCTCCTCAGTGCTGACTGCTGCTGATCTGGCTCGGGGATTGAGCCGGGTGCACACGCTGGCTGCAGGCTCCTGGAGCTGACAGCTCTCGGAAAGCAGCAGTCCTGCTTAGCCCTGAAGGCCACTTCCCATGCTTGCTGCATTGTTTGAGGTCTATCAGTCAGTGATCCAGTAGAAGAACAAGCTGATTGAGAGGGCTGATCCAGCAGGAAAGCTGGAAGTTGACTCCAGGACTCTCTGCCTGCTCTTGGTTGCTGGTGCCCCACACCTCATGCTGTGCTGCTGTGAGCGTTTCTGTGGCCGCACATCCCTGTGGGCTGGTCACTGGGTTGAACTGCTCCAAATTTGCATTTTCATATTCTTGCTTTTATTTTTATAAGTTCCTGATGCTGATCCACCACAGGGTGGTTCAACACTTACCTTGACACAGGGCAGGAGATGGGGGCCTGCAGGAACAAGGGACAGGAGGTGTGAGAGGATGTGATAACTGGCATTGCCACCTTCCCACAGAGCACTGGGCCAGGCTAGTTTGGAAAGACAAGTGAGAGCTAGAAAGAAAGATAAACTTTGCAGTTTGTGCTGGGCAGATGGCACAGCACCTGTGACAGCTCAGAACTAGAACCTACCCGAACTAGACCCCAAGGGAACCTCAGGCAGATATGAACAAAGATGTGACATCTGCATCCTTTCTGTCCCCTCCTGGCACAGGGCAGCACAGGGCTGCTCACACCTATCTGAGCACAGGCCAGAAAGATGCCAGTCATGGAAATCTCTAGAGAATTACCGAGGAAAGACCTTCCCAAGAAAGGGTGGATGGACCAAACCCTACAGAGTGCATCCTCCGAGCAGGTTCAGCACAGCCACTGCTAAGGCCAGAAACAGCAAGAACATTTGTTGAGCCCCATGGTCTACATGACAAATCAGCATTTGTTCCAAATGTTGATTTTTTAAATTAAGAAGATTTATTCAAACCAATGCAGAAGAAACAAAAGGAGCAAACACAAGCCTAAAGTTTCAGAAGAGTTTCAAACTTGTTATTCAACATTATTCTCTTGCTGTGTAATCTCTTCCTGCAGTCTGATTGACCTCTGGCAAACAAAGAGTTGAGCTGACAGCAATTTTTTTTCCTCAAGCCCAAATTCTTAAAAATACCTTCTTTTTAAAGTTGTATTCAGACACTCTGTCCAATAATCTCTCTTAAAGCCACCATCCTACTTGTCATTTGCATTTAAGAAATTTGCAAAGAGAACTTCACAGCAAGCCAGGTAGGGAGATTATTTTTTCTTATTGAGAGTAAAGGGGAAAAAATTCCAAAGGAAATAAAGGCAGTCTGCTTATAGAAACACAAAACATATTTTCTTGATTTTTNTTCTTTTTAAAGTTGTATTCAGACACTCTGTCCAATAATCTCTCTTAAAGCCACCATCCTACTTGTCATTTGCATTTAAGAAATTTGCAAAGAGAACTTCACAGCAAGCCAGGTAGGGAGATTATTTTTTCTTATTGAGAGTAAAGGGGAAAAAATTCCAAAGGAAATAAAGGCAGTCTGCTTATAGAAACACAAAACATATTTTCTTGATTTTTTTTTTTCCCTTTGATTTATAACAAACATTTTGTTAATCCCTGCAGGTTTTTTGAGAGAGAAGTTGACTGAGATCCCTGTACAGTGATAGAAGTTAGATAGATAGAAGCAGAAAAGATCAACTGATTTAATGATTAAACAAAAAGAGGAGGTATAAAGGACTGAGGAATCTATCAGGGAAACATATTAACTGCAGTTTACTGATTTTTCTGCCTTTGCATTCATAATAATTTACTTAGAGGAGATGCTGAGGTGACTGTCTCAGTTAGCTCTTCCTAACATTAAATGTAAAGAGGTTTTATCCATTTCAATCCCCCATCACACTATATCCAGTTTGTTAGAATTAATAAATCTGATTCATTTCTTTGGAAAGCTTTCCTAATTTTAGACAATGTCACCTTTACATATTTTTAAATTTAGATAAAATAAAGTTGTTTTCAATTTTCTTTACAAAAACAGTAACAATTTTTTTTTTCCTTCTTGGGTAGATTTTTCCCTGAATTTTTCCCAGTTTTGAAGTGAGGATAATTTTTATGAGCATTTTAATTTGAAAGAGGAAAGAAAAGTTGATTGAAAGATTTGCAGCGTTTGGATAAAACAGGAGTAAATAGAGTGTATCCTAATCTGGGCAGGAACAACAGTACACAACTACTTTCGTAATCACAATATAAGTACAGAATACTGCAAATACTAAGTACCAGCATTACAGTCTCAAGGAATATTGTAAAAAAAATACAGATGGAATTTGCTGATTTAGCAGCAGAAATAATACAATTAATTACTCAAAGGATCTAATGAGCTGAAATGACAGTATTTTTTCCAGTCACACAGCAAGTCAAGGTATTTTGTATATGTTACCTCCAGGTGACAAGCAACATACTGCTGAGCACAGGTGGAAAGCAGATGACTTTGAAAACAAAAGTTACTGGGGCATCAAGAAGCTGCCACTGACTGCAAACAAGGACCAGCATCTCCATGATCCCTGGGCACAGCACCATTCCCAAATCCCAGTCCAACTGCTGCAGGACTGAGCATCTCTGCCAGTGCACAGGGACTGAGTTTGCTCTGCAGTGGGCCTTGGAAAGCCCTTGCACTCTACACACACAATTCACATCATCACAAACTACAAAATACACAAATTTCATCTCCTCTTACATCAGTCTGCATTCACTGGAAAATAATGTCTGGCTTTGCCCCTAGAATGAAAACAGCATAAATACCACCAGGGCAGCATCGCAGGAGCTTTTCCCATACAAAGGGCAGGAACAGCCTGCTCAACTGGCACTGTTTCCAGCACTGATGTCCCTCAGCGAAGGCAGAGCCATAAGATGGTGCCTGTTGAAAAAGGATCAGTTCTTGGCTCTGTTGTACAGGACCAGGCTGTCTCTGGGAGGTTACCAAGCAGGGAGCTGGTGTTTGTACTGGATGCTGGAGCAGCAGTGAGAAAGCCACAATTCCCTGTGAGAGAAACCCAAGAACAGGAGAGTCTGTTGAGGGGAGTTTGGCTGGCACCAGCTTGGGTGAGATCTGAGCTGATGACCATCGAGTGAAAAGGTTCCACAATTCATTCTCTGCTCCACACACCAAACCCCTCTTTTGTACATTTCACATTAACCTTACTACAGAACCTTTGGATAATGCTGTGGAGTTTTGCTGGTCAGTTTGTGTGTCAGTCACTGCTGGCTGGGGCCAGGAGCAGGGCAACTCCAGGAGCGCACCAGAGACAAAATTCAGATACAGAGTTATATCTGGCTCTTTGGAGAGATCTCTCTGCTGTGTTCTAGCTGGGAATGTGCTCCATTTCTGCCCATATTAGGGGCATATTATCTTCTCTTCCATTAAAGTTTAGCTGTGTTGCCTCACAAATTATTGGGAAAAAAAGCCAAAGTGCCATCCACGTATCTATCTTCACTTTCATCTTCCTCCCCTTGCGCCCATGCAAAAGCTGCCTCCCAAAACTTGCTCGTGCAGCCATGATGGCCCCCAGCCCTGAGAAAGGGCCTCGCGTGTCCACGTCAAGAGAGGTGAGAGGAAGTTGTGGCCACAGGTTGCAAAGGAGAAGCCTGAAGGGTGTTTTCCCCTTTGCCTTATTGGTTTGGAAGCAGAGGGAGAGGGGGAAGAAGGGTTTTCCTGATTCTAGCGCGTATTTCCCTAGCTCAGCCTAGCTGAAGTACACATGCTTGTGGTTCATCCTCACAAATGCCATGTCAGGCCCTGTGCCAATACAAACACCGAGTTTGTCTTCAATATATGCAGGGGAAAAAATACACTTCTAGCTCACTCCAGATTAGAGTGTGTTTGCAAAGAAAGGGAGGAAATGAGGAGGGCTCTGATAGTTGTAGCTGAGTAATGCTGATCTCTGCCCTTAATAAGTCCTGTTGTGGAGGGCACAGCTATTTCCCTTGGCGTGCTTTCAAGTGGATTATAATACAAATAAAAAGGTATTCAAGCACACCAGGAAAGGATCTCAAAGGAACATATCTTAATTCAGTAGGATAAGAGGTTTGGTGGGACTGCCAGCATGCCTGGTGAGCTGAGGGAGATACAGGTGCCTTAGGCCACACGGCAGTGTGAAATCTCCAGTGTTCATTCCTGACAAAGACATGGGAACCAGAGACATGAGACTTTTGATCGTGTCTTTAAAATATTCCCATGTCGTAAAAAAATCTGCAAAACCTCCCCCATTCTCAGGTGTTGGTAAAAATGTTCAAACCCAGCTTTAAAATAGACTGAAGCCTTGCATCCTTTTTAATTTTCTTGTGCCTGGAGAGCCTGAACAAAATTAAGTGGATCAAAACAAGAACTTCACGAGAAAGGCAGTAACTGGAATGGATCCTGTCTGATCACCGCTGAAGACTTGATGGAGTTAAAAAAAAGGAGAAAACTTAACTTTGATTGCAAGTGGCCAGTCACTAAAAATGAAATTGAAAACAAAAGAGATTATATAAATTAATTATTCATGGCAGTTAGTTTGCCAAGCATCAATCCATGCAGTTTTCATAAAGATCCCAGCCCAGTTTCCTGGTCTGGTAATTACATTGTCCCTATTAAATTCCCCACTTGGTTCAGCATTATGTACGTGTCTTCCTCTCTGAAAACTGACAAACCTGAAACCTGTCACTTGCTTTTCAATGCCGGGCAGTAGCTTTAGGTTTTGCTACAGGACTCGTTATTCCTCTACCCCAAATGGCTTAGTATTTCCTTAGGCTGAGAGTACTAAATGAAAGGAACACAGGCCATAGCATCACTAAAACTAATATTTCTAATGTTTTCATACAATTAATACTGCCATTGAGTGAAAACTTTAGCCATGTCAAACTCCACCCAAATCAGCCCAGAAAGGACACTGACTTTGCCCAGCTTTAAAAGCTGCTGCAGAGGTTTTCATCATTAGTTGAAATCATCATTAATTGAATTTCAGCCAGGCTACCCCCTCTGCACGAGCATTGCATCCTAATGCTCCCTAATGCTGGGCTGGGGATTATCCACATGGCTCACCCTCAGATTTTGGAGAAAGCTGACAAACATTTCAGAAGCAGCTGAAGGCTGTTCCTGCAGCTCCACCTTTTGGGAGCTGGGGATCAACCAGACTGCTTGAGATGGGGATTTCTTTACAAGAACAGGACTTAACCTTGTTGTATTTGTGGCTGACATTGATATCTAAAATATAAACAATGAAGCACCTTGGAAGTTTTAAAGATGCATTGATTCCCCACAGAAAGCTCCATAATGTCTTAGGCTGGAGATATTTTTATTCTGAATAGCTTCTGGAGCCTGCTCAGTATCAGCAAGGAACCTGATTTATACGTGTACTTATAACAAGAATATTTCCTTTCATCCTTTCTGCTTAAGGTTCACCTGGATTCTTTGGGCTGGATTTGAGCGCATCAAATATGACAGTATCTGGTCCACATCAAATTCAACAGTATCCTTGTATATTTGAGACGGATTTGGTTTCTGATCCTCCACTTGCAGCCTCAGAATAGACTGCAGCCCAGAGACTTCATGCCATGAGGTGTCAAATATCCCCAGCACTGTTTGGTGAATTCTGTGCTCCAGTGAGAGGTCAAATTCTCCTGTCCCTTTCTGAGAGAGCCCAGCACAAGGAGATGCTTTCCTGTGTTGGTGGGCTGAAGATATTTGAAAGGTGCAGAAAGCATCCTGGATGCCATAAACTTCCAAAAGACTTGGATCTGGACTACAGCACAAGTCTACCTCTGCTGGAAACATCAGGGATGTGTTGGTGACTGACAAAGGGACTGATCCAGAGTCCTTTGAAAGTTATGATACATATGGCTTGCACTGGGACTAGAACCAAGTCTGTGGTGAGTTTTAAGATGAAAAGATGTTGTGGCAGCCAAGAGTGACCTTTAAGAGAAAATAATCCCCCCCCCTCCAAAAAAATGGCCTCACTTGTTGGTTTCAGGAACCCAGGGGATGAGTGAAAAAGCTAGCAGCTCACAGATCATCAACATAAACCCCTTTTTACCTCTTTTCACTCTTCCACCATGGATTAAGTTGCTTTGATGAATATCAGACATGTATTTGCCTTTCATCACTTTTCACGTTCTAAACCTTGCCCTAGACTCAGCCTCTCTGTTTCAGATCCTGAATATTATATGTGCACAGGAGCAATTTGGTGCACATAATGATAGGCATGACTGTTAAATTGGTTTCCAGTGTCTTTGAGGCTGCGTCCCTGCAGAATTGCAATTAAACACTTGACAAACCACAAGGCTATGCTAATCCCACTTCAAAAATTTCTGATGGCAAGGACGGCAGTCTGCCTTCCTTCTCCACTGAAAGATGGGGAGAGCCAGCATTACTGAGGCTCTTAAAAATACTCTTTTTCGCCTTTGGTTCGGTGGCTCGTGTTTCAGCTGTAACATTCTGCCCGAGTTGGCCATTGCTGTGTAACAAGCTCCTCTTTGTTCAGCCCTGCTACCTCATTTCTTTCTATTAGCCTTTAATCCCTGTCAGGGTTTCACCTTTGCAGCGATGAGGTCACAGCTCATGTTGATTGGGAAAGGAAATCCTGATGATTGTTGCTGACAGAAAGCTGATAATGCTGGTTTGGGCAGCAATAAATTCTCAGTCTCTAAATGAAGACTAATCTTTGAGCCAGAAATCACCTCTTTCAGTAGTTTTTTTTGAGCCTCATTCACAAATATTTTCCCATGCTCAAGCTGCCTGACCTTTGAAGCATTCAATGCACCTATGTTATTGTGCAGAACTGTTTTCCAGGGATCAAAATAAGCAGCCATCTATCAATGAGAGGCAGGTGAAGTTATGAAATAAATCAATAGTGCTACCCTCATTGGGAATGCAGCACTTGGAGCTCTCTGTAGCCTCTGCAATCCTGAGTGTGAAATTGTTCTCTGCTGCTGAGCCATTCCATCCTATCAGCATTTTCATTTCTTCAAATGACTGGTGTTGTTAGGACCACTTATTTTTATTTTTTTGGGACAAAAGCACAACACGCAGAGAGATTAAAAAAAAATGAGAAAGGGATGAGCAGGAGTGGTTTGTGCTGTTAAGTTCATATTGTTGACTCAAACAGTATTCAATAAAGAGAGTTTTGAAATAACCCTGAGCAATGCAGATGCTTCTTTTACAACATCATGAACCCTGTCTTTGGTATGATTCACTACCTTAAATCAGGTGTGGCCGTTGAACTGGCCCTTCTCTGCTGCAGTAACCATCACAAAAAAATTCCTTGCACCTCCTGCAAGGACACAGCTCCTTGCCAGCAAAGAGCAGCAGGGAACTTCACCAATGGTTGGACAAGGAGAACTCTCCTGGGAATCCAGAAATTCAAATAATCGACAGTACTGTCAAAACCTTATCTCCTGCACATTATATTGTCTTTGTCTTTCTGTTCCTCCTGCTGTTCCCCAAAACACATGTTCCATCAACACAGTGCAATCTCCTCTCCTCCCAGTGCCTTATCTACCTACCACAGCCTCAGTGCCCCCAAATGCAGCTGCTTTGTGTAGCTATTTACTATTTTTTGTGTGTTATTTACTCCCAGACAGCCACATCCAGGCTCGGTGCTCTCAAGATATGAGAAGCTGTTGGCTGAAAGCTTTGGCTCCCTCCCTGCCAGTCCAGCCTGGCTATTGTTTTTGTCTCTCAGCAAGCTGTGCTTACCCCTTTGATCAAAATAAGCACGGACTCTGGTCTGAATGCAGATTTGAACTTTACAAATTGGGTTTTCTCAACTAACAAAGTGGGCATTTTTCTCCCTTTCCTCCCTACAGTAACAGAACTCCCTTCTCCAACACACAGCTGGTAGCATTTTAGTAAGGCAATCCCTATGTAATCCATTCTAATTTTTTTCTTCCTTCCACAGTGTCTTGGTTTTCCCCATGGCAAAAATCCACTGTGGTCAAAATTCTCTCTAAATACAGGCTGCAGCCAAGTTCCTGAAGGGAGCAATTCAGGCACCTGAACACGGATGTGCAGTGGGTGATTTGGGCTAGCTGTGATACCCACCCAGACTTGCAGAGGTGATGTAGGAGCTCTGGAAGATGCACACCTTTCCCGAGGGGCAGGCAGAGCCCAGGCAGGCTGTAAAAGAGCCTTGACAAGATCTCAGCCAGTTTGAGATAGCTGAGCCTGTCCAGGCAGCCCTGTGCCCTCAGAGGGACAGATTGCCTCTGTGCTCATCCACAGAGTCGATAATTTGGGGCACACTTTATCAAGGTTCAAGAGTGAATCATGATGTGATGCACAGAAACCATCACTTCAGTGTTTGTACTGGTATTCCCATCTCTGCAAGGACAAATCTCAGTGTGTTTGTATGCTAATCCTTATGCCTACAGGTAACTAGTTCATGTATTTTATACGTGTCTGCATCTGTCTGCATGTATCAGATTTTCCAATCCCTCTGTCAACTAAATCTATTGGCCTGTGGGTTAAACTCTTCAGAGGAGAAAGGGAAACTTTGTTCCTTGAATCGTTTTGACTTCAGGATTCTCTCCTGTCTTGATTTAGCAAAAACTCTAGCATTAGCTAGACTTTGTACACAAGGCAAATGATTCATTAGAGGAATTTAACTGGACGAAGGTTCCTAAACCTGCCTAAATCGGCAGTCCAGCCCCACTTCCTTCACATCCACACCCCAGTGTCAGGGGCAGCTCAGGAGCTCAAGGACAGCAACAAACACCCGTGGAGCAGATCAGTGCTCTGTCCCAGTGAGGGGACAGTGAGCAGACACCCAGAAAATGCTGAAGAAAAGTGAGCCCAGGGCAGGGCTGTCCTTGGGACACAGAGTGAGGAGCCAGCACACACAAAGCACAGAGCCCGTGTCTCCTTGGCCTGGGAGAGCAGCCCCACAGCAAGGGTGAAAGCTGGGAAAGCTGCTGCAGTACAGACAGCAGAGCTGCTGGCCTGCTTGATCTGCTCTCCATTGCCTGCCTGGGATGAGGTGAAATTCCTCAAATGCAAGAACATTGTCTCTGCAGCCGACTGGGGTGGATAGCCTGGCTCTTGTTTCTGCCCGTGATTTGTCAGCCCTGAGATGCTGGCAAGACAAAACGCTGCATAAATGCACGGGGAAATACACTGCAGTGTAAAAATCAGACTCAGTGGGACCACAGCATCATTCCTCCCACAGTCCCAGGGCTCTGCCCCAGATTGATTCCCCTGGTTTGTGCCGGCTCCTTGGAGCATCTGGCCAAGTTCTGCCATGCTGCACAGCTCCATTTCACCAGAGCAGAAAATGGGCACATCCTGGAAGGGAGATGAGTGTGGAGATATGCTAATTGCTGATGGATGAATTCACAGTGGCTGGCCCTTATTTCTCCCAGATCAAGCTTCCTTCCATGCATTGCAAACAGATTTTTGTGTGCATCCCTTTACCAGCAGCTTTTAACAACAAACACTACCCTGATTTTCTTATAGATCTGCTGCTAGAAAGAACATGTACTGTGGTTTTAAAGTCAGGGTTTTTTGTTGAATTTGTAAAAATTTATATTTCATATATCAACATAAAAAAAGCTAAAGAAAAAGTCATAATAATATTGCTAGAACACATATCTAACCCTAATGCCTGAGAAGCAAAGGGCCTGGAACCCCTGACAAACTGAGTTCCCAGGGAACTGAGAGGCTGCAGAGATGCCTGACCCATGAATCCCTCCTGACCCAAGGCAGGAGGTGGGAATTTTGAAGGCCAGGTTGTCACTTCAGGGCATGCTGTTTAGTAAAGAATAAAGCCCTCAATAATGAAAACTTAAAATAGTTCAATACCAAAGAGCCTTGGTGAGATCTGATGGTTTCACCTAAAACATGTGCACCTAAAGTCTCCTTGCTTAAAAGGAAGCTGCTGAAGCCTAAGGTATCCCTCTTGCCCAAGCATTTTCAGGCTGCTGGTTTTCAAGACTGTCAGTTCTTGTATTATTATGGCTTTTCTTGAAGAGGGAAGAAGTTGCCTGCATGGCAGAAAGGCCACTCCACCTGGGAACTAGGGAGCACTTGCTCTGCATGCCAGGAAGAAAAAAAAAACAACAAAAATAAATAAACCCATGCATGTTTTAATATAGAAACAGTGAAAAATGAGAGTTTTCTTTAGCTACAGGCAGCACATCATCTGCTCCTCCATGGTAAGAGGCATGTTTAATCTTCCCCTCTTCTGGCAGCCATCAGCCCAGGTCAACACTCACCCTGATTTGCCACAATTTTCCTTTGAGAACATAAGCCTTGTTCAGGCTAAGAAACAAAAACTGACTTGAGACAGAAAATTAGTGTCCAAGCCCTCAAGTTTTTGCGAAAATCCTAGTGCTGAAATGAGTCTCCTGTAACAGCGTACATTGAGCAGAAGCTGCACACGGCCCATCCTGTAAAGCAGAGAACAAGCTTGGAGTTTGCCTCTTGTTATCAATTATGGCATTTTCCCTCTTTTGCAGCCCAGGGTGCTTTTTATCTGTGCAGCAATTCCCATCCTCACAAACATGCCTCTGATTAAAGAAAAATAAAAAACAACAGATAGTGCTACCTGCTTCACTTCTACAGGTGAGACTTCCTGGTCATCACCCTCAGCAAGTTTTATGGCTTGGCACAGACAGACCCCAGAGAAAAAAGTGCAGATCTTCCCAGTCTGTGGAGAAGGGGTGCTCACAGGGAAATTCTGCCCACTGGCTTCTGATAAAACCTAGCCATGGATGCTGATATCACATGGCTAATGACAGGTCAGCAGGACAAATCCTGGGAGACCAGGAATAACACAATTTGGTGCTGACAGGGTGTCAGTATCACTTTTCGAGTGAGATTTATTGACTGAAGCCCAAGGTGGAGAGGATGCAGCTCATTCATCAGTGATTTTTTCCGCTGTTTAACAAGTGACTGCTCTGCTGTGTGGGTTGGATGTATTTATTTGAGTCATATCACCTTATAAAATATAAAATAAAATATAAAATACTGGCATTTCTCTTTCTCAGTCCCACCTGAAGGGTCAATTTGCTCAATTTGCTGCAAGCTTTACATACATAATCTCCGGTTTAAATTTAAGGATGGACAGTGGAAAAACACAACATTACTTTGTATTAAGTTCAATATATCTTATTTTCATGTTCTAGTCCCAGAAGAATGGCATTTTAAAAATTGCCTTTCTGTAAATACCTTAGCACATACCTTCTTGTTTGTTATACAGCCAAATTTTGAGGAGATTAAGGGTTAGATAATAAAAAGCATTGACATAAATAAATACCACAGATAGCTAATCTGCCTTGACTCTTCTGACAATGTCACCAGGCATCTGCAGATCTTCAGAAATCTGGCCATGTGGAAAACAGCTTTGGATCCACAGAGCCTGTCAAATATTTCTTGGGTTCCTCCCTCTCAAGAGTTTCAATTTTGGTAAACAAAAAGTACAGTTGATACGTTGTAGAGGATCTAGTGCATTAAGCATTGTGGAAGAATCACAAATAAAACAGAGGGTGGGGAGAGAGCCAGCTAAAGGTGTTCAGTCACTAATGAAATTCACTGGTCAAAACTAATAGCAACGCTTCATGGACTTCAAGAAAGCAAATTCAGACCATGAACTACAACTCAAAGAGAATAAAAAAACTTGTGTGGACAACACAGTACTGTAAATCAGTCATGGCTAATTTGGTTATAGCTATGCTTTTTCTTTTTTTCTTTTTTTGTTATGACATTTTCTCTCTCCCACTCATAGGGAGAAAACTACCTTTCCCACCCCAAAAGTAGTTGTCATTTTAAAAGCTTCGGACAATTCAAGGAAAGAAGGATCTAGGGACCAAGAGCCATAGGTGGGGGCACGTCAGGGTACTGAGCCCTCAGACTGGCTCTGCAGGATCCAACCAACCCTTCAGAACACCCCAGATCTGGATATTCCACAGAAAGAGCCAATGGAAGCCACCCCAGAGCACTCCCCTCAACACGGGGGCAGAGCTGTGCTCTTTGCTGAAGATATTTTCCCTTTTGACCTCCCCAGTGACTGTTGCCACCTTGCAGTGGTCCCAAACAGCCTTTCCACTCTTTCCGTCAATTTTCTGGGTTACGAATTCAAAACGCTTCCAAAGCCTCTCTTAACACTTTTATACAGCTAAAGGTGCATATTAAAGGTAAGCCAGTTAAGAACATTTCCGTGTTTCCTCAAAGTGTTTGCTCTGCTGCCCTCCTGGAGCTGCTGTTCTCCCATTTCTCTCCCACACAAAGGCTCCTGCAGAGCCAGCCCCTATTCCAAGCATCCAATACAACACCACTGCTCCAAAGGGGGTTTCCAAATCCTGCCTCAGCTCCCTGCATGTGCCTGGTCAGAGTCCCTGTGCCCCTGCCCAGGTAATCCCATGCCCATGGAACTCCAGTTTAGTGGCTTTCTAACCCCATCCCAGAGGGCAGTGCATCTGCAGATCTGGGAAATCTTGTGGGTTTAGGGGGGGAAAAAAAGCAGCTCATTTTCTCAGTGCCCTTCAACAGGAGCAATCTTGTAGCCACCCACACCTATCAGATAATTGTTCTTGGCCAGTCATCAAAACCAAAGGCAAGCCTCAGCCACGGGTGATTTCAGTGTAACCTCGGCCTGGGAGGAGCTCAGAGAAGCCCACATGTTCTCAGGGTGCATCAATATTCCATTCCCAACCTGCTAACACAGATACTTCCTGCCTCTTTCTGCCCATCTCACTCCCATGACCGCCTGCTCTGACACAGAAGCAGCAACTTATGGGGCAGAACATCTCATTTCTCCTTGACTGACACAGGCATCTGCAGCTGAAATGCTCTTTCCACACTCCCAGCTGAGAAATTTAAGGAGAGGGAAGTGGAATATGGGGTCAGGTGTAAATCTTGCTCAGGGGAGAGGAAAAAAGAATTGTGATCATAAATGTTTAGAGAGCTTGATAGCCAGAGATTCTTCTACATTTTGGATTCTTCTGCAACAAGTAGGAAAAAACCAAGTTGCTTGTATGAGTTGCAGAAACATCACTAAAATCAAATCAATGCATGTAATTCAAGACAAAATTAAACTCACTGTTGCTAAAGAAAGCAAAGTTTACCATGACTTGTTAACTGATGGGGTCTCATAAAACAAAAACAACAAAAAAAGACAATTTAGTGGCTGCAAATGAGATCCCTAATCTGTAAGATGTAAAGTGCATCATAGGTTGAAGGCTTGACAGTCCATTTTTCTTCAAGTTTTTAGCAGTTGTTTTACAAACTACTTCATCCTCTCGACACCACAGAAAATCTGGTGCTTCCTGGTGGAGCTGGAAAAATGGTCACCAGCTCAATAGGTACAAACATACACAAATTTTCCACTTTGTTAGAGAAAAAAAACCTTTTTTTTTTCTAATTTCTAGCTTCTAGACAGCTGGCCACAGCTCAAGCACCATTTAGTACTTTCTGGCTAGCCTTAGTTAAACACATATTTGTAATTTTCAAAACCTATACTATAGTTACAGAGTTATGATGGTATCCATTACAGTAGTGCTTTTTTTTATCATTATTACAATTTCTGCTCAAAATGTTGGCGGTATTAGGACAATTCAGCAACGTGTAATTTAAGTTACCTCACATCCAGACTCAAGGGTGCTTGTTCTCATCAGGTCCAAGGTCACTTGTGGGCTGGGTTCAGATAAAGTTGGTTTTGGCTTTGCCTGAGTGGAGGAACTCAAAATCTTTTATCAGCTCTCCCCCTCCATCACTGTATGACCTGCACCAGATCTCACTCACATGAGAACCATCAGCTAATGACAAAACAAAAAAACCTCACCACCACCTTGGGATCCACCTGCAAATGTTGTTCTGTGAGCCTGGCCAGGCAAGATACCCATCACCTGTGTGTGATACACCACAGCTGCTTTCCTTTGATGCCTCTTGATTTTCACCTTTTTTGTTTTATGTATTCTTTGCACATATATGTGGAGCTCTGTAGCTTTTTATTGCATTCGTAGCTAGTTTTCCCACTGGTTTTCCCTGCCCTTTCCCCAGGCAGGAAGACAAAACAAATTCCAGAGCTCCAAGCCCTGGGGGTACAAGGCCTTGATGTTGTCTTGGTTCTTCCCAGGAACCAAGGCTGAAAATCAGCTCTTTGGGGTAATTGTTTGGGGTAATTGCTGTCACTCCTCACGGGCTCTCTAACACCGTGTAGGAATCATAGAATCCCAGAATGTCTTGGGTTGGAAAAGACCTCAAAGCTCATCCAGTCCCACCCCCATCCACCCTGGCCTTGGACACTTCCAGGAATCCAGGGGCAGCCACAGCTTCTCTGGGGACCCTGTGCCAGGGCCTCCCCACCTCACAGGGAAGATTTCTTTTTCTAATATCCAATATAAACCTGTTTTCTATCCATGTGAAGCCATTCCCCCTTGTCCTGTCACTCCAGGCCTCTGTAAGTGGTCTCTGTCCATCTTTCTTGAGGGCTCCCTTCAGGTACTGGAAGGGGCAATTGGGTCACCCTGCATCATCTCTTTTCCAGGCTGAACAATCCCAATTCTCTCAGCCCTTCCTCACAGAAGATGTGCTCCAGGAATTAAGTTTAAAATAAAGTGTCCAGAAACTGTCCCTTGAAAGTGTCCCTCCTGTCATGATGTGGCTGTGATTCAGAGTATCACGATAAAACATTCAGGTCTGAGAGCAAATGTGCCTTTTTCTGTCTGCAGTCACCCCAGGATGGGTTTTCTCTCTGCAGCCGTTCAAGGTCTCTCTCCTGGGTCTGGTGATCACGTTTAACTTCAACTGCTCATTTACAAGTAAACATTCATTGATAGGAAAAAAGAAAAAGATGAATACAGAGAATGAAAATATGGAGAGGGGGAGGAAAATTCAATAAAGGAAAGGAAGAGGGGAAAACCCAATGAAATAGGATAAGGTGAAAGCAAAAAAAGCGGATCTCATTACAGAAGAGATAGCACATTCTTAGCCACAGCAGGAATAAAAGATCTTTCATCAGGCCAATGTTTTGGAGACTTGGTGGGTGTACTTTATGTCTCTGTCTTGAGCAGCAATTTCCAGGGAGCCTCACACCTCCCGCTCCCACCGCAGGCAGCAGGAACAAAGGCACTGGGAGAGCAGAAGTGGAGTGGGAAGGACTGTGGCATTCCCTGCTGTGTCACAGCCCTGCTCTGGAGGGACCAGAGGGGAGCTGGAGGAAAAGGCAACCTCCCCCTCCTCTGTGGGGAGCCGGGGAGCCCCAGCAGGGGCTTGGAAACCTCAGCCCAACTCGGACCCTGCAATAGAAATCACACTTTGGTCCTTCTCCCTTTCCCATGGGAAAAGAGCATTCCTTAAGCCATGGCTCGGCACGTGCTGGACAGCCTGGAGGGGCTCTGGCTGTCACATCAGAACTGTGCTCGCTCCAGCCTTGGCCAAGAGAGAACAATCCACTGCCGCTTTTGAAGGTGACTGCAAGTCCTTGGAACGAGCATCCCTGGGACACCTGGGACCTTTTGAAGGGCCTGCAAAAATGCAAGAGGGAAGAGAAGAGGGATTTTCTTTTAGGAAAAAGAAGGATATTTTTTGTTGTTGTTTCTTTCAGAGATGATGCCTTTTCTACGAATCAAAAGGAATATGTTTAATCAGTTACCAGAGAATCATAGAATATCCTGAGCTGGAAGGGACCCACAGAGACCATCAAAGTCCAGCCCCTGGCCCTGCACAGGACACCTCATGTGCCTGAGAGCCTTCCAAATGCTCCTTGAGCTCTGGATGTTGAATGTACTAAAAATCAAAAGGGAAGAGGCAGCCAATGGACCCAAACTCAAACCATGCTATAGAAAACAGATGAGAAAACACAGTATCAAGACAATAGATCTGCCTGCAGTAGAAAGACATTGCAGAATGCTGTTATTTGCAGCTTTCTTTTAAAATAATGTTAAGAAGCACACTTATTTATTTTGGTTCTACTGAATTCCAACAGCCTTGTCTCATGTGGCTGCTTGGAATCACCTCTGAATAATTTTGAAGCCCTCCTAAAGGAAGTTAGTCTGCTGTCCTTAGCATGATTTGCCTTTTTTGAGATCACTGTGCAAAAAGTAGATAAGAGTGCAGATTTTCCACAGTGTTGGCATTTTCCTGGCTCTTCTTATGAGTGGTATCATCACAATTCACGAGCAGAAAAAAGGTTAAATGAACCACACCAACCACAGCCAGCCACCACCAGCTCTGTGTGATGTAGCCAATGGCAAAGGGAACTGATGCTTTGTTTAACCTCTGGGAAAGCCCACCCAAGGTGGTGAGAGCAGCCCAGTGATGGGTTCCCTGCCCAGATACTTTGGGATCTCACTGCTGTCAAGAGCAAGACCTGGGAGATGAGTTGAGAAAAATATATTTTCATAGGTGCACTGGCCCTTGGCCGGTGTGAAAAAAAGACCAACCCAAATCAGAAAGCATGGCATACTTCAGAGCATTTCCCATCTGACCTTCTTTATTTCCTCATATCTTAACAAACGTCACAAACTGAAACGTGGAGTGATTTCTTTTCTGTTCTGTAATAAAAAAGATACAGTATTTTGATGCCCAGAAAATACATTAAACATTCATTTATTTGTGAGATTTTCATTATATTATTACATATGCCTTGGTTTGGTGCATAGGAAATGTACAGTTTAACATGCTTATTTTATTACCAATTTTAAAAAGGCATGGAGCTTTATAACAAACAGGAGATAAGGTCTGAGTTTCCCATGTATTGCTGAGTACTGGTGAGATTGGAATTTAAGCAATATGCTATGTTCCTGTAACAGATTAATTTCAATAAGAGGTACTTGTTTAATTAGAATCAAACAATCTTACAATCAAATAATAAGTACCAAGAAAAAACATTATTTTTTTTAATATGTGCAATAGTTTGTTAGTCTCTAAGTATTTCTAATTCCTTTCGCACTTCCTCTGGTGGTTGCAGCTGAATGTCACTTTTTAAATATCCAGGCTGAATTTTCAAGAATAATTATCAATTCTGGGGTTCTATTCAGGGGGCCCAAACCTAACTAATTATCACTCTCTGACAATCTTCTTCAAGGTAGTTAATTTGAGGTGAAATTATTAATCCTTATCTAAATTCTCCCATCCAAAGATACCACATACTCATCCCAATGAACTCTGATATCTGTTTTGTTCCACAGCCTGTCACTCAGGTTTTCTGGCCAAGGAGCAATAAGTTGAGATCTGTCCAAACATTTTGAAAAGTTTTACATTTCACCAGGCAGCTGAGCAGTTTCACACACTACGTATTTATACAAACAACTACATCAGGCTCACTTAATTTGCTCCGCCCTATGTCTAATCAACATAATAGCTTGTTATTTGCCTTAAACTATAAACCAAATATTTAAAAACAAAACAACAACAAAACAAAAAAGAACACTATTGGGTTTTAAAAACAAATATATGACATAATAGCTGGTGGTAATGTTGCAGGCTGGAGCCCTTGCTGCTGGGTGTCCCTCAGAACCAGTACTCAGACACGAAGATGTGGACGTTGACGATGTTGCGGTGCGACACCACCCCGCCCATGACGTAGTTCATCTCCAGCTTCAGGATGGCGTGGAAGGGTCCAATGATGGGCCTCACCTGGCGAACTACACCTGTTGGGACAGGAAGAGTTGCTGAGATTAGCCAAATCTGGGGTGGATAAACCACCCTTGGTGTTTGGTATAGCTCAGGGAAAGGTATTTTATCTGTTGGGTCTGTAGATAGCTTACAAGAAAGCTTGCAAAACAGCTTTTGAGTTAAAATATCTTGAAGTTCTATAATGAGCACTCAAATGTTGCAAATGATAAACCCTCCTATATACTCTGAAATCAGTAATTTTTTTACCATTTATTTGGAGACATAAATTCAATAAGCATGCTGTGGCACTGCTTTACATAGGGCAGGAGATTTCCCTGGGTAACCTGGAACTCACATTGCTCACAGGAGTACATGAGCACACCATTTCATTTGGAACAGTAGAAACTCTCTGTTTTGCATCAGCACAATCAACCCTTCCGCTGTGAACATCAGATGACACTAATCTGTGAATCAGTTTGCTGAGTCATGGATGGACACAACCCACTGGACACAACAGGAATTTAATGGGGAGAGGGGGCTGTCCCTGCACCTGCTCCCATGTCATCCTCACGTGAATGGTGGCCATTCCTTCACCAGCACTGGGGTTTGACAAGGAAGGAAGCAGTGAGGGAGAAGTTTGCTGTGTGTTCCAGGGCTCCAGTCCTGGTCTGCCGTGGATGAGCCCCAGCACAGCAGGGTGGAGGCTGCTGGAGCCCTCAGAGGGTGGCAGGGCCTGTCCCACTCCCCAGCCAGGGACCCACATCCCAGCCCGGCTCATGGATGGTGCTGGGCCAAGGTCAAACTCAGGAGGCAAAGTGTGGGGCAGGGTCCAGAACAAGTAGACCCTCGGTCCCTTGCCCTCTTCCAGCACTGCTCAGACAGGGACTGAGCTGACATTGGGCTCCTGGGCTCTGGGCTGGGTGTGGGACAGGACCCTGGGGGGGCACATCTGGGTCACGAGGAGGTGTCTGTGCCTTGATACAGTTTCAGACCTCCAAAATAAAGTCAACTCAAGCTTTGCCATTGATTCCAAAGGCTCCAGATCAGGACTTACACATATTCTCGCTTCTTGTTTATTCTCCAGGTCTGGTGTTACAGAGTAGGCAGCTACCAAACTGCTCTCCTCTGAAAAGGATGTCCCCAAATGTCAAAATCAGGTGAAGCCAAGGTCAGCCAGCAGGCACAGGGAGCCTGGTGGGGATCCCCTCCACAGACACCTCCTTCTGACAAGAGACTGCTGTGACAGGGTGTTTGATTCAGAAGGAAATGCACGGTGTAAGGAAGGATGGTTTGAGATGTACTCCTCCCGCATGCTGGGGATTGTGTTTCACAAGCAGGCAGCACACCAAGACCATCATGGAGTCCCAGCTGAGCTCCTGCAGCTGCTCTCTACAAACACACTGGCCTCAGATCTGATGGGAGACATAAACCTTTGCTTATGCAGGCTGTCAGCACCTTTCCTAAGGCAGTGATGACATTACAGTTCTGTCCTCTTCAAACACTAACTAATATCTTCAGCATGCAGTGAAATGGCAAACCTCTCACCACAGTCCCTTTGCCTGCCATATTTGAGGAATACACTTTTTAAGTATCCTGCCCCCTACAATTTATATGCATATACATATATATATATACTTACATTTATTTTTTTTTAGCTTTCTTGGCTACTCTCCTGTATCCTGTAAAAATGACTGGGCTTGGCAGATGATGTATTGAAACAGAAAAGCCTTGCTAAAATTGCCCTCCCTTTAGGGTAGCATTTAAAGCATATTGCTAACAACACATCACATTATTGCAGGCACTGCTCTAAATGAGAACCACGGAAATGCACAGCATTGAAATCACTCAGTGCTGGCAATCTGTGAGCAATCCCCTGAGCAGCTCCTGCAGTCATCACCAAGCCCTAGAGAGCAAAGGCTCCTGGTTTCATTTAGCAATCCTATTATAGCATTCTACACTTTTTGTACTACTCCACTAGTTTACTCCATTCTAGAGGTGGGATTGCAAATGATGTTCTCCCTGCTGTGCTGTGCCTCAGCGTGGCAAACATTCACACATCACTGATGCAGCATTCAAAGCCACAGTAACCTTCTCATCCCTGTTGAGACTCACTGTGCTAACAGGCAGGGAAAAAGGTGCAGTGGGCAAACACTGCAGTCCATGTGTTGGTGCCTTTTCATACAGTTCTCTTGCTGCAGTTTTAAAGTCCAGCCTATAAAAAGGCTTGAGAAGTGAATGCCGTGCATCCTGACAGGTGTATTGAGGAAAGAAATTGAGGGAATGTAGAAAGAAACAATACTCTGACAGTAGGTATTTCTGCAGCTTGTTGTGCCAGTGTTCTAGATAGTCCTGAAATGACCACCACTGCAGGAAATATTTTCTTTCTCTCCCATTAAATTAATGAGGATGATATAGGATGATACAGGCAGGTGGCTTTGTGCTACAGCATATGTGTAAAGACGTACTCATTCTGAATTCGTAGAATGAATAAAATTTAAAAAAATAAAGAGTTAGGAGAAACCCTTAAAATGTTCTTCTGGACAAAACCATGTGAGAGGTTTGCTGCTCTTGGCAGATTCACTCCTTGAGAGCTTTGCATTTTTGTTTTGTGACAAGTGCTAAAATGGAAAACCTGTAGCCGGACGTTTTATTAATCAAGAATTTGGACAGCTTAGGCTTCACCTAATTAGTCCAGCTGCGGCCTGCAGAGGCCTGTAAAGGCCTGGAGTTGGGATGCAGCTGAAAATAGTCTAATCTATGTTTTTGTAAATTGTACCAATTATAGAACGTGTTATAGATAAGTTAGAACAATGTAGCCAATTAACTAACATCTTCTTCAGGAGTGAAATATCAACTACCTGAGGAGATGAAAGCAGATGCAGAAGCAGAATAAACAGACTTCGCCATTTTTCACTGCATCAGTGAGGGCGTCTCTTTCTAACCCAGCTCCTCATTAAGTACCCTGCTTCAAAAACCTGAATATTTTTCTCCACCAAACTCAAGGACAAATGCAGGTGGAAACCATGCAAGATGCTTCCTGTGTCTGATTCTCTCCTGTGTCAAACCTTTCACGTCACCTGTGAGGGAGGCATAGCTCTGCCAGGCCCAAACTGGGCCAGCAGTGCCTTGGGTTGACACACAAAAGACTAAAGAAAAATCTTGAGATCTAGGCCTGGCCCATGTACTTCACATACGTGGCTCAACAAATCAGTCAATATCTCAAAAGCATTTAGCCCAGGACATATTTGAAGAAGCCACTTGTGTGTCTTCATTCTGGGTGTTATTTAAGCTACACGGATTTGTGAGACACTGCAACATTTGCAAAAACATGCTGTTTCACTATCCCTTCTGGCAAACTAATGGGTCCAGATTTGTGGTCTAGCAGCTGTCAGCATTTATAGCTGAGCACTAAGTACAAAAACATACCTTAGAGTAACAGGAAGGTTGCAATTTTTAAATGCACTGAGAAGTCAGGAAATGTAAAAACTAAGCAGCTGCTTTTTATCTATTTTTTTACGAATCTAAATCCAAAGTAGCTGGATGGAGCCACTCAGATTTGCCATGGGGATAATTGCAGACTGGGATTCAGTCCTGGAGCACTGTAGCAGTGCCCACTGTTCTGTGGGTCACTGTCTGCAGGATGTCAGGAGCACCAGTGCTCAGGAAATGACTTGAAAACAGAGGGCTCTCACATACCAGCATTTGGTCCTCTCAGTGACCAAAGCTACAGGCTCACAGTTAGCAAAGGAGGTGAGTTCATTTAAAAAAGTTCACCCCGATTCTTTTCCAACAATATTAGACTTCAGTCAGGTGGAGAAGGAGAAGGAGAAGGAGAAGGAGAAGGAGAAGGAGAAGGAGAAGGAGAAGGAGAAGGAGAAGGAGAAGGAGAAGGAGAAGGAGAAGGAGAAGGAGAAGGAGAAGGAGAAGGAGAAGGAGAAGAAGGAGAAAGAAGGAGAAGGAAGAGGGTGAACCATTGATCATAAATGAACATGGAGATTCCCCCTGCTGCTGAATCCAATGAATCAGTAACCTCAGGCCGCCGTGCTGTCTTGCCTGCAGGCACAGCTATCAGTGCTGGCACCCTGATGAGCTGCTGGTGCTGTTCATTCTCTTTGGTCCATCATCTGTGACCCGAACACAGACTCAAGCTGCAGACAATGCCATGTCTCACAGGCCAGGCAGAATGCCTTCCATGAGCTCCTGGGCTTGGATTTGCTGTTTTGTCAACTGAGCACAGATGTCATTACACATCCCAAATCTGTTTGGGTATCTTCATGATTTGTTGACTTCTTTTAAAAAACAGTGATAAGATGTCTTTCTCTTGCACACTTTACTCTTATTGTAAACAGGATCTATGGCAATCCTTTCCACCTGCTGATCTGTGAAAGCAAGCAGCCTCAGAGTGAAAGGCAGCAAGTTTTTGGATGTCACAGTAATGGTCTGACCATAGCCCAGCTCCTAAAGCTCTGTAATTAAAACACTGAGCTACTCTCCTCTCCTCTCCTGTTTCTTATTTCATGTTTTGTAAGTAATTTTTTTTGAAGGTAAAGCATGTCAGCATGTGTAGTGAGGACAATGAAATAATATATAATACAAATTCTTAAGTGAGAGCAATGACAACAGCCAATAATCTGAGTAACTGTCACTGACTTACCAAAGCTTTGCTTATCAGAGAAGAGGGGGTAAATAAGACAGCAAGGATAATATTGCTAATTCTCCTAAGCCTTTCAGCAGCATTTCTAGTATTTTAATCAGAGAGAATAATGGAATTGTTTAGATTGGAAAAGACCTCTAAGATCAAGTCCAGCCATTAATTCAGCACTGCCAAGGCCATCACTAACCGATGTCCCCAGGTGCCACATCCACATATTGGTTAAATCCCTCCAGAGTTGGTGCCCCAACCACTGCCCTGAGCAGCCTGTTCAAATGCTTGACAACCCTTTTAGTGAAGGAATTTTTCCCTAACATCCAATCTAACCCTCCTGTGGCACTACTTGATGCTGTTTGCCTTTGTCCTGTCCCTTGTTCCCTGGAACAGAGCATGACCCTCACGTGGCTGTCCCCTCCTGTCAGGGAGTTGGAGAGTGAGAAGTTTCCCCCTGAACCTCCTTTTTTTCCAGGCTCAGCTCCCCGACCTCCCTCAGCTGCTCCTCATAAGACATGTTTTCTAGATGCCACAGGTATTCCTTGGCTTTACCTCTTTAAGATATCGTTACATTTCTCTGCTTTGAAATACGTGAGACCCTCAGGCAATTCACCTCTGTGTTTGGTTTTTGCTTGTACTTCTGCATTAGGCAGCTGATTTGCTAAGAACTCCATTTTCAGGTGAGGAGAAGAGCTGCTGGTTTTTACCACATGAACCCATTCTGGCTGACAAGTCCCTGCCTTGTCTTGCACTCACATCTTGCCTCTAGACTCCCAATTCTGACTTCTATGCTAAGCTCCTTAAAATACTCCTGCTTAGAAGAACCTTTCTTCCTCTTTTTTCATTGCTAGCCACAAAATCTGCTGCAATTCCACTCCCAGGGGATCTGGGTTGTGGTGCTCCTCACACTGCATTTGCATTTCCTCTAGAGGAAGTTCCTCTAAGAGGGATGACCGTAGTGTGCAAAAAAAAGCAAAGCAGAACCAAGCAGCTTATTTTCGTACTGCCATAAGAGACGACTGGTTTGGTTTGGGTTGGTAAAGAGGGTGCAGTATGTTACATTTTCTGGTTCAGAGGTGAAGGATTTTCCACAGGAATTGATTCTTGAGTCTAGTCAAATATTTAAATCTAAACCATCATTAGGAGCACAGAACAGACATAAATCACATCCATTCCTTAAAAAGAGATCCTAACTTTATGAGGATCCCCAAAAAAATCAAGCAGAGAGATGTTAGTGGAGCAGGCAAGGAATCAGAGGCTGACAGTGGGGCTGTGTCTGGTGACTGCTGGAAGAGGGGATGTGCTGCAGTAAGCTCCTCTTGCCTTGCCTGCATATGCAGGAGTATGTGTTTGTGTCTGTATAAACAATCCCAGCTACTGCCAAATCAAAAGTTGTTCTTCTGAATAACCTGTGGGCTACGCTCAGGGAAATACAACAAACACAGTTATCAAAACTGGGATCAATTCCCTCAACCGCATTTCAAGCTTTGTGTTAAGTAACAAGCACCTTGTTCCTCTTGCCCCCTTTCCCATTGCTTCCCCTATGGGGTTACAGCTCTATTGTTTTTTCCTGTCACCACATACCAAAGGACAATAAAAAAACCACCTTTTTCTTTCCCTTTGTGCTCACAGCAAGCACACAACATCCTTTTCCAGTGACTCTTCTGAGGAGGCAAGTTGACAGAGAGATGTGTGGTTGGTAATTGTTGGGTGAATCCAGCAGTATTACCCCGTTTTCACTACTGCAACACTTCACCCTTGGCATTACAGGCAAATACTAATTTAGCAACTTTTTCTGTGAGCAAACAATCGATTTAGGATAACTTGCTATTTTTTTAATCATTGTTTAGTTGTATGATCTGTGGTCAGCTGAAAACTGACCATCAACTGAATAAATGTGGGATATATGGTAAGGAATTACTGAGAAAGCATGAAGTGGTGAAAAGAAGAAAATCCACTTTTCTAAATCATTAATTTATAGTTAACTTATTAATGGGATCCTAAAGAGAACAAGGCAATTTTTATTAATTCTAAAATCTAGATTAAACACTCTGTAAAAAACTATGTAAAATAATAAGAATGGGATATACATTTGAAATACCAGAGGCAATCAAACAAATGTTATGGTTTCGTGGTGAACGTGGTGTTGGTGCTGGGTCGATGGTTGGACTTTAGGAGCTTAAAGGTCTTTTCCAACTTTTATGATTCTGTGATGCTAGGAATTCTGACTGTAGCTCGTTGTTTGCTTTTCCCTCAAAATAAGCACACACTGCTGTTCAGGCCATGTTGGGGTTTGCAGTGGCCATGCACTATTGAAATCAACTTCCCTGAATCAGAAACTAATATTGCTATCAATATGAATGTCTAGTCCTCATTAGATAAATAAAATCCCAAGTGAGATCAAACATGTGTGGTTTTGCCCTTAGAGTTCCTAACCCTTGGGCTATGACAGGCCTGATTGTAAGTGAAAGCTCAAGTCCATGATGAAATAGAATCACAGAACCGTGGAGAGGGTTGGGCTGGAAGGGATCCTTAACTCCATTCAGTTCCTTCCCCTGCCATGGGCAGGGACACCTTCCACTATCCCAGGCTGCTCCAAGCCCCCTGTGCCAAGGCCTCGCCACCCTCACAGGGAACAATTTCTTCAGTATATCCAGATGAAATTTTCCCTTTCACTTTTCAACCATTGTGGACACATTGAAAATTTCCCTCTCTGAAAAGAAGCACAGGAAGGGTTGTCAAGAGAACGTGCTATTGCATGGTGAGAGTGCTGTCTATTTTCAGATGGAACTTTTGGGATGAGCTGTTTGTGATGCCTACATGAGAGAGATTTCACTGACATAAAAAAAAAAAATCCCACCTTATAATTTTTCCTCCAGCTATTTTCCTTGTGCTTTAAATGGATACTTGGAACATGAAATGATCAATTGGGGAAAATTCAGATATAAGAAAATGTGATGAGAGCTGAGGAGCTGGAACCTAAACTCAGCTGAAGCGCAAGTAATTTATTTGCCTTTATATTAAATCCCAAATAATCTATGTTCTGAAGTCTTACATTTGGCTGTTCCTGGGTCTCTGTTTACCCACAAAAAACCACTCTGGTCCTTTTTACAGCCTTGTCAGAAATGAATAGTCCTAATTACCACAACACACAGTAACTACCCTTTCCTAAGGAAGGGATTTTTGGCAATCACAAAGGAGGTTGTTCCTCCTGAAACCTACAGCCATTGTGTTGCTGTTAAAGACAGGGAGCCCAAAAATCTGGCACATTGGTTGTAACGTGTGGTGAACAACTTTTTGAAGGAGAAAAGCCTGTTTATGAGTTTCACTTCAGCAATACAAGAGCAATCTCCTCCTGTTAATGTGAGATCCTGGACTATAACTTCAAGTTTTCTTTTCTCCTGAAGGCTTTTTGCTTTGTACTACAGACCAAGATTTACAGAATTAGGAGTAAACATCTCTACTGCGTCAGTGTTACTTAGCAGTGTTGTCATAGTTTCAGAAGAGATTTTCAGGCAACTAGGAAATTTAGGACTAGGGAAACGATCATGGCAGAGATTATTGTACAAGGTAATTTGATAGTATCATTCCAGAAATGAGCAAGAGGAAAATAAACCCAGATATGAACTAATGCTTCTTTGGATCAAATCATAGGAGTTGCAGGCTAGACTTGAACACCAAGCTCTCTCAGTCTACAACATGTAAATACATATCTATAGTGTGAAGCTAAAACTACGTAGCCAATTTTTGGCTTTTCAGACTTCAACTCAAAAGAAGTAATGGTAAGATTTGAAATTTCTTGTTCAGTATTCATTACAAATACACAAAGTTCATCAGAATGGTTGGAAAATAATTCACATCCTGGTAACAAACAGAAAATACATATTTTAGGCTACTTTAGCATTTTTTTTGTTCTGTATAAAGCTTTGCATTACAGTTTAATTAAATTCTTTTCCTAAAGGCTTGTGTTTATTACACAGAAGGTTGTGCCAGAGTAGTGATTTGCAGTGCATAAACTGCTCTGCCAAAATAGTTACTCGGGTACTTACTGACCTGTACCGTGCCAGGGAAGTGAATCAACCCCTAATTACCTAATGTGTCCTACCTGAAAATGCAGTTCTCAGACACTGCAGTCAGGGAATGTCCCAGTGCACCTGGAGGAGTGAGAGCTGCCTTTGCTGGGCCTCCCAAGGCTCCTGTCAGCCTGCTGCTCCAGCCTGCAAAGGTCCCTCTGCCAGGCAGCACAACTCTGGATCACCACCCCTGTCCAGCTGCCCTCTGGCCACGGGCCAGGCCCTTGAGGAAGAAAGGGGCCTCAAAATCGACCCCTCAGATGTACCATTGGTGACTGGCAGTGAGCTGTGCTGCCCTAAGAGCCTGGAGTTCAGCCTTTTTCTAATCTCACTGTCCTCTTATCCAGCCTCCATTTCCTTGAGTTGCCTGTGAGGGTATTAAGGCAGATGGTGTTGAAAGCCTTACTGAAGTCAAGATAAGCAACATGCACCGCTCTCATTAATCCAGCCATCTTTTTGTAGAAGGATGATTTCCCTTTCATAAATCCTTGCTGACTGCTTCCATTGACCTATTTGTCCTTATGATGTTTGGAAATGGTTTCCAGGTGGATTGGATCCACCACCTTCCCAGGGACTCAGGTGAGGCTGAACAGCCTGTATTTCCCTAGATGCTTTCTGTCCTTCCTGAAGATTGCAGTGACATTTGCCTTTTTCCATGGAAAATTTTGATCACCACAATGTTTTAAAGTCAGTTGAGAGTGCCTTAACAATGAAATTGGCCAGTTCCCCCAGCACTTGTCCCTCAGTACCCCACCAGCACCCATGGACTTGGTTATTCCCAGTTTGTTCCCAAACCTGAACCTCCTCCACTGTGGGTGAGTGTTTCCTGCTCCAGATCTTCCTCTCGCTCTGGGAGCCCCAGGACTCCTGAAGGCCAGTTTTATCAGTAAAGAATGAGGCAAAGAAGGCATTGAATACTTCAGCTTTCTCCATGGTTTTTGTCACCAGTTCTCCTGCCCCGTTCCTGCCACCACAGGCAGCCTCACAGGCATTTTCCTCCACTCCTCTCTAGTTCATGACTGTGCCTAAAGGAACAATCTAGCTGTCAAATTGCAGGCATTTCCCAGACCACCAGATATCTGTCTGCTGACTCAGAAGGTTATTGTATACTTGAGATTCCTCCATCTCTCAAAAGCTGAATAGTCTTTTTCATTCTCTTTTTTTCTTTTTTTTTTGTGTGTGTGAAAGCTATCTATATTTCTCTCAATTATTTGTCACAATAACAATGTAGCTCCTGCTATGTGGTGCTCTATATTTTCTGATATAATCTGTTTTATTAATAAGTGGCTGCTCTTTGTAAAATGAAATATTTCTCAGTAATCATCACTTCAGGCATCAAATCATATACAGAAAAATAGCTCTGAAGATATCATTAATCCTTAAGATGCCACACCTGACAAACATAACTACAGTGAAAGGATTCAGAAAACTCATTAATCAAAATACAAGCACCAAAATAGATTTCCTCTTGCTTTGAAGTATATTGCCTCATAACATTGTGAATTAGACTTTCATTCAAGCTTGATGGTGAACACTTCACAAAAGAAAAGTTTTGGAGAATCAAGTTAGAGTTGGATGTTAACAAGGTTCCCATGCTGATGGAGAGCTGCTTCACAGGAATGTGGCTGGCTTTTACATTTCTTTGCTGAAATATCTGAGGATAAGATTTTCAAAAACTTATTTTTCAAACATGAATGCCCCAGATCTTTATTTAGGAAAAAGGCCTCCCTTTTTTCAACTGTTGAGTAACCAAGTGTTTATAAAATACTTCAGAAGTCAGTTTGGCCACACAAAATTCACTTTTATAAGATGTATGACACTCAGGGTAATTTCACTGTTGGTTTAAGCTGATCAAAAAGAGTGGTCCTGTTATATCCTCCACCGCTCCCCTTGGATGAACACCTGAAAGAACCAAACCCACAGCTTGCCACACAAGCACTCATCATCGGAGCACAGGGTGGAGTTTGTGCTCAAAGGGGGACATGAGAAGGGGATTTCCTCTGCAGCACCAACAAAGCTCCTTAACACTGAACAAAATCTCTGTGTTCCTCCTATTGGGAATAGAAAGGTAGCAGTGATTTGGGCACTGTCACAGTCAGTGCTGCACTGCTGGCATGAGCAGGGCTCCTACTGGCCCAGGCCCACTGGGGCAGTGGCACATTACTCTGGGATATAAAAATAATGTATTTGTGTGTATGTGTGTCCCTGAGCAGTTCAACAACATTTATCCCACAGTGCAGCTCCAGGCAGTGCTGGATGCTTCTCTGAGAAGTGTCAAAGAGGACCAGGGGCACGTCCAGACACCCCTCAGAAAAACAGAGTAACCAGGTGTGCCGTGCCTGGGACCACAGCCACCACCTCTGGCTCAAATCTCTGCATAGGCACAAGATCTGTGGCCACCAGAATCATTTATAGGCTGTGTAAAGGCCAAGTTCTCTTGTAAAGACTGATTAAACAATTGTCTAAAACTCTCCAGCTACTCACAGCCTTCGAAGTTTCCACCCAGGGTATGTTAGTTTAAGTTTAGCTAAAACTGAATCTTCTTCTCTTTTTCCTTTTGTTTCAACTCCAAAGAAAAAATGAAATTACGGTATAGGAATTACACTTCAGCATGGAAAAAGGATATTTTTGCATTATTCAACAGATCAGAAGTTCAATTTATTATAAATTCAATGACTCAATGAAGTTTAATTTCATTAACGCTTAGGTTTCTCTAGAAAGCTTTGATTGCTGAAATGCATCAAATAAAGAGGCCATAAAGAGGTGTCGTTGCATTAATACATTTTTTTGGCCAGAAACAAATGGTGAATATTTTCAAAGCTATTATCTGTCATGTTGGATCATATGGAGCCTTGGTATTATGAAAGAATTAAAAACAATCTTTGATTTTACTGAGGTTTGGCTAGTTTACAAATACTGTGATCTTTATTAAGGATACTAAATAACTTCAGAGAGATGTGCTCTTATCTTGGTTTGGCAAACTTGAGGTGCTTTTAGATGTCTGGTTTGCCTTCCAGCCAAACCTCGCAATGGGTTTCAATGTTGACAATGCTGTGAAATCACTCACGCCTAAAATGCAATAACTGCACTTGAAGTAGCCTCATTAAAAATAGTTTCCATCATACATTTTTTAATCTTTCCTGTCCCACCTTTAAGAATGTGAGATGCTCTGTGTATTACAAGAACCTTACATATTACAAAAACAGGTGGAAAAACTTCAGCGATGAACGTCCAAAATGTGCAAAATCACATATACAGCCTCCTGCTACTTGATTCCCAATATCTCATTTACAGGGGGCTTCGTGTGAGAGTGGCTACATTTACCTTGCCCATCTCACAGTGACTTTATTCACATTCAGCCACACTTGAGACACCTGGGCAGTTAATTATTGTAACCCTTGTGATAAAAGCATTTCTTGGCAAAGAGCCACAGTTATGGCACACAGCACGATCTGACTCTGTGATTTGATTTACCAGGGAAGAAAAAGAACCTAATCCTGAGGCTTTGACACAGAAACCCCTATAGAGTGCTCAGTCATCACTTCGAGGAAACAGCTCTGCTGTTCCTGTTTGCAGAATTCTGACAAGGAGGCTTCCTGAGCTTTAATGTGTGTCAACTCCTGACCAGTTCTCAAAGGCTGAAATAAGGGTTCACTTCACCACATCTGGCCCCTTTAAAAACAGAAGTTAAGGCAGGGTTGTTTTTCAGTGAGCCAGGCATCTGCGTATCATACTGGGAAAGGTTTGTGATATACCTTGGGTCTTATCTTCCCTCTCCATTTTCACAGGGTGTGTAGGTGCTGCTGCAGGAATAAGATGGTTGCTACCAACACACAAACTTGGATACAGCAGCAGAAGCACCTGAAGCACAGAGTTATTAGGACTGGAAAAGAGTTTCAGGATCATTGAATCCAACCTTTGACCAAACACAGCTGTCTCAACTAAAGCAGAGCACTGAGTATCACATCCAGCCATTACTCAATTGCACATATATTTCACACTTGGAGATCATCATAAAAGCAGGTCTTTGACTGCTTTGAACTGGGGCAGAGCACCTCAGAAAGCTGGATTCACAGAGACATCTCTCAGAGGAATTGCTCTAGTATGTTTCTTAGTGTACTGGATTTCAAATCTGCCCTTATTTGTTCATTTATGCAGTATCTCAGCCCATTCTTTAACATGAATAGCAGAAAATGCATGCTATGCAATCTGAACCAAGGACTTTGGTGCCCTTTGCTGTCCCTGACTCAATCAATTTCTTTCCCAAGTCATCAGGTTTTATACTCCACACCACAGTTCACAAAACTTCAGCAGAGCTGCAGTATAATTTATCTGCCTGCCGGGCCTTATGGAAACTGTAACCAAAGGTGGTCTGTAAGAATGGTTTTGTAATACCTTGTACCACCCGAGAGGTGAGATGAACACAGATCAAAGAGGAGAGTTGGATTAACCAGACACTTGCAATGTGCTGGAGTGAAATTTGGCATTGGGAAGGTTGTTCCACTTGAGATCAGGACTCATTCTCACCAGAAAAGCACCTTCAGCATTTCTCAGATATGAAATGAAAATCTGCCTCCTGCTCAAGGTGCTCCTTTGCCCCCAGAAGAGCTCTCCATGCTCATTTTTTTTTCTGGAGGGGAGGGAGGGTGTGGAAGGATTTGACTACTGAGCAGTGCAGTCAGCAGCATGCTGCAAGGGCAGGTTTAGGCAGTAAATCCAGGATCCCATTTACCAAATGGCTTCTGGGCACCCTCATCTCAAATGCACAGCTACTGATTTCAACAGCGCAACCTGGCACAGAGAAAAACTCACAAAATATTCTTTTCTGAGGAGGTCCTCTTGTGAGAGAGGAAAGCCTAGGGATGAAACCAGAACAAAGATACTGAAGAGGACTGTTTTTTTTTTTTAATGTACAGCTGCAAAAGCCTGTTGGAAAACCTACTGAACTATGTCCTGCTCCATGAGCTTGCTGGGAATGACTGAGCACACCAGTTTTGTATGGCCAGACACTATTGTTGTTTCATTCTATTGGCATTATAATCACAACTAAATGTTCCTGTTGCTGATTACTTTCTAGAAAGAGTATCCTCACGGGGAGATAACAAGGGTTCTCCCTCCTTGCCCCTGTAAGCAGCAGAGCTTGCCTGGATGCCCTGGCTCTGCCTGCACCTCCCCTGCCTCACAGAAACCCAGCTGTAGGTGAAATCAGTCTGGGAAACTCATTTTGCTGAACATCAAAACACACGCACAGTAAGAGCCAGCCAGCCTCTGGCCCAAAGATAGAGCCTGGAGCAACAGGGAAGGAGAGAGAAGCAGAGG
This sequence comes from Bombycilla garrulus, assembly GCA_013400315.1. Lineage (NCBI taxonomy): Eukaryota > Metazoa > Chordata > Aves > Passeriformes > Bombycillidae > Bombycilla > Bombycilla garrulus. The sequence continues at coordinate 1,283,965 of VXBU01005971.1, forward strand.
GAAATGTGAAGGTACTTGCCTGGTAATGGAGAGTGGGTCCGGGGACATAGGTCAGAACCAAATCTTGTGCAGACCAGTGACTGAATTTAATGTCAGACCATACAAATATTTGCATGGAGGACTGTAAAAAGACTTTGCCACACTGTGAATGGCCAAACTACTTCTGAGATACAGAACTACTGTGCTAAGGACAGGGGCCACAAAAGTCAAACAAACTTCTCCTGCGCCAATGAGTATGGGATCTCACAAACACACTTGCTCATGGTACCTGGTTTTGTTTATCTTCTTGATGATTTTTGACAAGTCTCTCCTCAGACTCTGGAACACACTAAACAATCATGCTACCCCAGTAGAAATCAGACCAGTGATTAATCCAGCATAGTGCCATCAGTAGTTGAGACACTTTAGTGGTTCAAAGGTAACATCATGAACTGTCACCCATGTAAAAGAGGCTGGAAATTCAGGACAAAGACAGCCTTGAAAATAACAATGGAGAGCAGTAGAAAGTATCAGGGTAGATACAAGTGCATTCAAGTACCACCACAACCCCCCATGGAAGCTCTCTAGTGATTTTTATAGCTGTGTTGGCTCTGCATGCTTTCCAGAAGAAGAGCACCATTCTGCTTTATAGGCAAGAATACAGGCTAGGTTATTACCAAATGCAATGTGGAAGATTTCAGCCTATCAAAACTACTTTTAGCTGTATTATGAAATTTTAAAATCCTCCTGAAGTTTACCAGACTACAAGGTGGGATTACTGTTTTAAAAAATGAATGCATAGCTGAAGGGGAAAGTGTTTTATAGCAACTGATAATACCTTAGGCACTGATAGGACATTTTTGCACAGGTTGAAAATGCATTCTTCATTTTTCACTGACAGCTGGTTAAAGGAGGAATGCAGTGAAAAGTCTATAAAAGCTTTAAAAAAACACCTAAATCTGGGTAGGTCTGCACTTCTGTTTTTCTCCCACCCGTGCTAGTAAGTGATGTTAGGTTGTTAACAGTATCATTTAGATTCATTGCCACCTTGGCCTGTAACCACAGCAGGAAACAAGGAGTCCTCAGCACTTCCTGAGCCAGGAAATATCGGGGATTTGCATCTCTTTTTAAAAATACTGGAAGCAACTTTTTACACAATTCTTTTTCATCAGATTGCATGAAGTGTACACACTGCCTCTGCAGGAATCTGGCTTTCATTCCTCCTCTTCCACTGGAAGATAACTTTCTGTAGGTCAGCAGAGCTACTTTTGGAGTTTGTTCTTAGTTCTTTTGGCTCCCCCATGTCTGATAGTGCTGATCATTGATTCCTGTTTGATATATTTTCCTTCCTTGATTTTGCAATACTGTCCTTGCCTCTTTCTTCTCCTACCTTCGGGCCCGCTTCTACAAATCTTTTGGGAAGCTGTGTTCTTTCTTTTTGTAACATTCCCTGGGGCAGCGCTTTCCTCTGCTTCTATTTTCTTCTTTTATCTCCCTCACAGCCTGCTCCTTCACACTCATCTCCTCCAATGACCTCAGCTGCAATCTCTCCCTCAACAGAGCACCAACCAGCCTGACCAGCCGTTCTCCATCCCATCTCACACAGAACTCAGCTTCCCTAACATCTCCCTGCAGTCTCAGTGTCAGTCAGCCCAAAATTCTCAGTGTTGAAGCCCTCACTTTTCTTCTGTAACTTCATCTCGAACAGCTCCTCCCACTTTTTAAACCTTTCCCAAAGGAACTGAACATTTTCACTCTTTTTTCCCTTGGTTGCATTTTGAGAGCATCTTGTTCTTTTGCGTTCACACAAGCACAGGTTACATTCAGGTCCTTCTTAAGGCATCATCTCTGTCCCTGTTAGTGACAGCCTAGCTAAAACTGTTGTTACTAATGAGGCTCTTCACTGGTCTGTCCTTTCTCCCCTCTTTTCCCAGTGTTCCCTCCTTTCTTTGAATCCCTTCATTGGCTTCCTCTACTCTGATACTAAGTCAATGTTTGTTACACTGAGGTCTTTCAGTAATTTTAGTAATTATTTTCCCGCTTTTTCCATATAGTCTTATGCATTTCATCATGCTCTGAACCAGTCTGTCTTTTCTTTAGCAGAAAAAAATAACCCCAACCAACAAAAATCTTACTGTAGAAATTTTCAGTCTTTTCTCTTGTAAAGAAAATTAGTCTTGTAAAAAAAAGATATTTGATGATCTAATTTTCATTAGCAGGCAAAATAGCTTTGATATTCTGGTCATTTCCCCTGAAATAGTACAACAGAAGGAAGCATGCTTCTTGTTTCTTTCACCAATGCATTTATGATTTATTATTGAAATGAATTTATTCTTTCCTATATAGGCAGCAAAAAGACACTTAAAAGTACATATATAAAAAAATATTTAAAACTATTCTACATGGACCCCAGTGGCATATGTGGTCATCCAGCACCATGGTCCAGGTGTGCTCTCCCAGAAGTGCATAAATTGCTTTTTGCAACAAATATTGGAACATTGGAATTGCAGAAAGGTTATTCAAAACCCTTCTGTTCCTGGCTTGTTTGGGCATTTGCTCTGCTAGGGTTGCAATGTTCCACACAGCTCTGATGTCCCTTAACTTAGTGGGATAACCACTAAAGCTTTCTGATACTGTCTGTGCCCTTTGGGCTTTTCCTCCCTTATACAAACCCTTCCCTTTCTTTGCAAAAGGGACTGGTGAATTCTCATGGACTAGGATCCCATCTGAGCTGTCTTGAAAACTTCCCAGCACGTTTTAAGGAAACACCTAACGTTCTGATTATTAAGAATAATAAAAATTACATTATGATGGGAGCAGCAGAACTGCTGCTGGCAGAATTATTTGCAATCCTAATATCACACAGACAATGTGCTGTCCTGAACCTCTTACCCTCCAGGTAATATCAGCTGGGGGTTGTTTTGATTTTCCTTTTCCAATTCTGCTGCAGGCACTTTTCTTTGCAGCTTCCATCCATTAATCTCAAAGTACTTTTACATAGAGGAATTAATTAAGAGTCTTACACACAAGAATTAATTAAGGCAGTAGTAGGCATGTTTTATCATCTCCGTGTTGCACAGGGGGAACTGAGGTGAAGAAAGAGTTGCCCAATTCTTTCACAGAGCTGGGAATACACTTGGGCATGTATCGTATCTTCTCAACTCAGTGTGTAAGAATATCCTTTCTCTCTTTACAATGTGAGGCAGACAATCCAGTTTACCAAGTAAAATACCACTGACACACAGTCCTGTTCTTCAAAATGGAAACCCTTCCCTCAGGCAAATACCTTGGCCAGTCGAATTTCCAAACACATCCTTCTTTCTTATTTCAGACAGAGAGAAGCACACGGCACGAAAAGCAAACTACTGTAACTCCTGTGGGATCTGATAACATTTATACTCTGCTACAGAAATGCCCCAATAACTGAAATCTGTAATCTTATCATCCTCTTTTAACAGACTCTCCCTTTTTCTCAGCATTCACATGTATACTTCTGTTTGATCAAGGAAGAAATAGAAACCTAATGACTTAGGATTTTTATCTACAGTTCATAAAACCTTTGCAGAGCTGACATTGTGCTATCCTGCTTCTGAAATGCACCAGTGCCACCTTCAGACCACGTGAAATAGGGCTTTTGCACAGCCCTCCATATGAAAGCTGCAGTGATTTTTCTTTTCCTCCAGACAAATCCTGCTGAAGCACATGTATGAACTTGAGCAGAATCTGCACGTTCACATACCAAAGCACAAATGTTCACTGGGAACAGAACTCCTTTATTTTCATAAATAAACATTAATAAAGAGCAATCAAATACTACTTTTTAATATCTGGCACGAGAATTCCAGTGTATCCCTCTGCCACTGCCTGAGCAGCTCCCACTGGGCAGAGCAACATCAGCTGGGACCTGCTCCTGCCCTCCCCCATATCATCATTTGCCAGCTGCTCCTTATTATATTAAGTCCCTCATCATTTTAAAACTAAGCCATTTGCATTTTTACTTAGAGCCAGTTCTGAAAAAATGTTAAAATACTTCTCAAATTAAAGAATAGGCCTCTGATATTTTGAATAAAAAGTTATCTGTGATATTAGCCCAAATTACACACATTGAACTGAAGAATATGAAATCAACACTGGCTGGAAAATCAAGGTGGGTATTAATTACTTGAATTAATTTCTTTGACCTTGTCCTACAGTATAGTTGAAAGAAGAAAGTAGGCAGAAAACACTACTCACCCACTGTCATACCATCCATGTAACGCTTGATGATATCAAATGAATCTCTTAAATTTCCTTCTGTAATGTCAAATATGATATCTGCCTGGTTGGCCGGATATGTAGGTGTGATGGCACGAAGAAAAATAATCTCTGCAAGTAAAGAGTATCACAGAATGCACTGACAAGTATTTGAAAACATCACTGAAGAATCCAACAGAATTTGATCCAAAATTATTTGTCCTCAAAGCTGATGGAAGACATTCCCCTCTCTTGCCATTCCCAGTTTGTCCTTTAAAATGGAAAGGCAGAAGAACTAAGGGAAGCAAGGATCTGGATAGATTTGTTTTCTCCTCCTATTTCCACCATCCAAGCGCCCTAAAGCCAAAACGCTCTTACTTCTAAAATCCAAAAAGATTGCTCTTAAAAAGCCAATTGGATTTCCAGCAGGTACTCAAAGAGGACAGCACCAAGGATCTACAGGCTGGGCTGAGGAAGGGACCAAACAGATAAACCTCTCCACTCTGATCTCCCTAAGCAGTCACACTAAGAGGAGTTTAGGTTTAAAAATAAAAGTGAGGCTATTGTGAAGTCCCTTGTGAGGGATGGAGGTATTATTACTCTCATTTTTATCCTCACTCTACAGATGATGAAACCAGACTTGGAGCTGTAAGAATTCACCTGAGGCCATGCACTGAATTACAGTTTACATCTTCTGGGCTTCAGCAGTAATCTCAGATCACTAGGTCTCATCTCGTTTTATTAAAACACAAGGATGGACTAATGAGGCTTGGGAAGCATCCTGGGCCAAATCCTTAGCTGTGCTGCCAGTACACCTGGTGAAGCTGAAGGGGTGTGTATGGGAGCAGAAGTGGCCATGGGGAATTCCTCCATTCCCTGTGAAGCAGGGCCAGCCAAGCCTGACAGAACCTACAGGAGCTCTACATCGGTGGTTAAGTTGTTCCTGTCCGGGCAAGGACTGGGATGTCTTTTTCCCCACTCCTGCCTGGTGCAGAGGGGAAGAATCAGCTTTGGCTTTCATTTAGGACAACTTTCTGAAGCAGCAAGGCTGAGACTTTGGGTACATCAGAAATGGGGATTTAGGACCTTTAGAAACCCCTCCAAAATAACCTTTCTTACCTCCATACCCTTCTCTGTGTGTCTGCCCCTCAGGAAGGTGCTGAGAGCAGCAGGGCTGCAGGCCCCCACTGATGGATGGATTGCCAGAAAATCCATACAAATGGCAAGGAGAAAAAGCTGGCTCTTGGTTTTTACTTTTTATGTGAAGTAAGAAAGTGAGTGAAAAGTAAGTATGAAACTGCAGGACTTAAAACTCGTACGTACTGCAGGGGACAGCCACTCAGCTGGATGCTTTTTGAAATTCTTGCCCTAAAAACTTTCTGCCCAGTCCTTGGAATTTCCCTTCCTTTAATCTATAGCAAAAAAACATTTTGTTCATAGGTCAAAACTCAGCCAATAGTCATATACTCAATATAATTTATTTTGTGCTTAATGTCTGCATGTTTTTATTCTTGGAACAAGTCACCTGCCAGTAGCAAACAACTGGTCATAGATGAGAGAAATATATTTAGTACCTTGTTCCTACAGCCAAACCTGGAAATATGGGAAGAAAGAATGTCATGGGGCACATGGCTGTTGTGTGAGTAAATGTGGTACATGGGAATTCAGAGTCAATATTTCCTTAGACTGGGAAGCAGCATGAGTTAGAGCTCAGAATGACTTTCTTTCCTCCATAAAATTAAAACTCCTGGATATCGAAGGTTTTAATTAAATGAATAGTGAACTATAATTTGGAGCTGTGCAAACATTTACTGCACCGGTAGCGAGTCTGGCTTTAGGCAAGGATTTCCGGTGGAGGTTTTATGTGCTGTAGTCTATTAAACAGAACAAGGAACAAACCACTTACCTTCAGGTCTTGTAAATTCTCTGAACGTGGGCAGTGAAATGACAGTGTGGGAAATGGTGTGGACTGGATCCAGCAGACAGCTGACATCATTTGGTCGACAAGACTTAATGCAGCGGATGGTATCTGTCTTTTCTAGTCTGACACTAAGAGAAATCAAAAAGAGGTTCATATATAGACTGAATATTAAATACTTTTGGTTTGCAATCTAGGGAGCTAGAAACTGTGGTTGATGTAAGTGTTGATTCTTCACCTCAAAAACTCAGACAAATGCAGACTATCAGAATTTCGGGGCCCCTGAAGAACTTGGTTTGGCTCAGAGTTGCAGCCAAAACCCCCTCAAACCCAGTTCTTCAATCCAGGCATGTGAAAACAAGGAGAACTGTAGTGCCCAAGGTGCCATGGAATGTCCCCTTCCAAGGACAAACAGGGCCAAACAATGACACCCACACCCTCAGCTGCCCGGCTCTCAGCAATTTCAGCAGAGCCGCTTTTACTTGCACAGGCTTTTTTTACTCGGTCATATAAAGCAGACAGAATCTTTTCTATTTTAGAAACCTGGCATAAATATGTAAAGGGCCAACTTTCATGATTTTCAGTGTAGCAAGGGCCAGAAGAGCCTCTTTTAAGTCTTTTTTTCACACCCTCCCTTTCCATCTGAAAGAACTGAGAAAACAGAGAGGAATGGAAACCAGGGGAGGAAAAAAGTTAACCACATTATTTAAAACCTCAAAGGTTGAACTCTGAGTTTGGGGAAATGGTAAGGGTCATTTCATATTCCATCTCAACCAGCTGCTCGTTCGGCCTTGAAAGTCTATTAAAAGTTAAATGACTTCTCACCCTTGTCCACTAGAGTGAATTTAAAGTCACTTACAGTTCAAGAACTTCACACAATGCCCACTCTGTGTTCATGAGAGATGAAAGGGCTGTGCTGGGACTTAAAATGTGACTAAGCCCCACAAATGATCTCAACTTTGACCTTCCCATTTCTACATATTTGTAGGTGGAAAAAGAAAATACTGCAGTGTCAGAGGTGGGGAATTAAAAGATTAAAAGTGAGAAAAATTTACCAAGTAAAAAGGAAACCAAAAATAAGAAAGATATAGTTTGTTAGATACCTCTAAAAACAAATTATTCTTGCTCTTTTCAAAATGTGTTATCCCAGTCCACACCTACAAACCATCTTCTTTCAGATGTTCAAAGGGACTTAATGCTTCTATTTATAATCAATATATCAGTAACTTCTTATTACATGTTCCCACCTCTGCTCATCAAAGAAAATTAAGCCAAACATGCTGATACTGTATGAAGTTAAATAAGGGGAAAACACGAATCAACATCACGGAACTCAGGCTCCAACAGATCTGAACTGGTACAATCCACGGGGAGGCAACAGAGCTGAGTTAACAAACACCAGCTGAGCCTGGAATCCACACCCTGTACTCGGTGCTTTGAGACTGGCCAGGAGATAAAGGCCAGAAGAGACCTTTTCCTTCCCACCATTATCTGTGTACAAAATCCTGTCATGTCCTAGACACCTCACTCACACACAGCAGCTTGCATAATTTATTTTGGGGCACTATTACTGATGAAGTACTGTTAGAATACATAGAATGCCCTAAATTACCACAGCTGTATTTAGATTATATCATTTGGATGCAAAACACACTGTGGTGGGAGAGTCTCAGGCATTCAGTAGTGGTCTCCTTTTGCTTCTTCCTGGGAATAAAAGGGAGCTTTACTCTCAACTTCAGCTGGAACAAAAGGCAAATACAGATATTTCTGAAATATTTTGCCAGTAAAGCCATAATTTTGTTTAAGATGAAGCCCTAAGTAAGACTTGCATTCATGATTCTCACCTGTGGAATAAAACCTTCTGACATGACATATCAGAGCATCTCAATGGTCACAAAACTGAGTTTCTAGATCCATCCCTCACCTGCAGAATAAAGCCTTCTGACATGACAAATCAGAGCATCTCAATGGTCAGAAGTGTTAGTTCTCATCTAAACTGAGTTTCTAGATCCATCCAGCTCATAACCACACGTGTGACAGAAAAATGTATGTGCCAACTCCATTTATTTGTACCTTTTGTCTCTCCTCTTACAAATCCCACTGACTTGTTTTGGGGTTCTTTTCATGCTCTGTCCACACTGCTAAATTGGAATTTGTTCTTTCATTATACTCCCACTCTGCTCTCCTTTCTTTTGCTATCCCTGCTAATTGCCTCGTGCCAGCATATCCAAAGTGCAGTTGGCAACACTTTGTTCTCTCATTGATTCATCTTTTGGACACCTCCAAACTGGAGTAACTTCTTTGACAACTAACATCTATTTCAAATCCTGATATTTGCTATAAATGATATGGTCAGTTCTCATAATACTTTATTATTTTATCCTTACACATCATCTTTGCATTTCATCTTCTGATTAGCTGATGTTTTCCTTTTTGCTCATGCTCTCCTACAGTGGGGACTGTGACTGGCAAAAGTTTCTTCCTCAGTGCTGAGAACTTTTTATTTGTACCTTTCCTTCAAGTTTTCTGCCTCTAGCACAAATTAGCTTTGGAGATCATCTTCCCTCTACACATTTTCATTTAAAGAGAAGAAAGTTAAGAAACAGCTCAGCTGCTCTGATTGTTTCCTGAGTATAATTTTTTCATTCTTCTAGGGTCCTGGTATGATTCTTTTTCTGTTGTCTGTTAGATTCAATCAGTAAGTTCTTTGGACCAGGAGATTTCATTTACATTTGGAAAATATAAATAGCATTGTGTAATTGCATATGTGCTTCTGAAAGTCCCAGTGACACTGCACCATTCAAGCATCTAACACGGGAACATGAGCTTTGTGCTCTTGAATTCCTTGCTAAATAAAATTAACGTGGCAGCATTTTACAACACCGAGGGCCAAGTTCTCAAACTCCCTTCTTTTCCTGCCAAAATATATATATATTAATGTTGGCAAAAATGAAGTTTATTTTTTAATATTTATCTACTTCATTATGGCCTCATAAGGAACTGGTAGCCAGGAGGCATTTACATATGCATTTTCTGTGGCAGTAAACCCCATTAGCTCAAGCAGCACAGGCTTGTGCTCTCAGTACGTAAACCTGGGACTCTATCCCCACTGACAACTTCTGGCAGCTTTATAAGGATGTGTCAACAGGCTTATTAAACACTGGCATTCCTTTTGAGACTTGAACTGCTGTCAGCCAGCTGGGATAAACTTTGCCCTGGGGAAGGTGTAATGCTCTGGCAGAGTGCTGAGATCAAGCCCTGATCCAGGCTGGTTGGTGAAGAGCCTGAGAGCCTGGAATGACTTCCAGCTAATGCAGCCAATCCTTGTGCTCAGGTGATTCAGGCTTAGGAGCTTGGTTTGGAAGGTCCCCAGTTTCTATCCTTGTATCCTGACTGTGCTCACTTACACAGGGAGGTATTTTTTTCTCCAGGTGCATTCACATGGATTATTCCCTGTTCTTCTAGGGAATGACTGTTCTGCCTGTGTAACGAGCAGCAGAGATAACTGAGCCCAAGGTGGTGTAGAACATTAATTTTTGGATCATATCTCAGGGACTGAGCTTTTAATATTAATCAACACAAGGACTATGTGTAATAAAGAAATCCTCTTCCAGCTCAGAAAACAAAAGAATTCCAAAGAAATTCCAGTTGTATTGTCTACATTGTTCTTGATGGCCTAGAAATAAACAAAGGAAGTAAAAGTAAAGAAAGAAAGATCGGATATTGGAATTCTGACTGACTTTCCAGGCCCCTTATGGTTTGGTGTAATGGTGGTTGTGGATAAAGTCTTTACTGGTCAAAATTTATCAGCTTTAATAGGAAAGCTGGAGAGACAAAAGTGTTATGAGACAAATATCTTTTTCAAATGTTCCTGTAGATGGGAATGTTTCAGGATATGCCTTGTGGAGCAGAAAGGAGCTCTCTGCTGTTAGCTGAATGCTGTTATGAAGTTGATTGCTGTTCTGCTGTCATTAGTTTCCCCACTCAGCAAAAATTCCACTGAAAGAAAGATGAAATATCTCTCAACTAAATGTTCTTTAGAGGAGATTAGTTTTTGTACCATCTTTAGAAGCTAGAACTGGGATCTGTACCTGGTGGAAACCAGCCATTAGCTCACAGGATGCAACAGAGCAACAATAAATAGGACAGCCTGAGAATCTGGCTGCACACCTTTATACTGACCCGTGTGCTGGGGCACCTCAGGGGTCCCAAGGGTGCAAGTTATGCCCTCTTATCAGATTTTCAGAAAATGCACACTATTTGCCACATAAGTGATGAAATTTTCTAGAGATGTCTCAGTTGAGACAGTTCAAAATATGTATCTATTTCCTTTGGAAAATTTAGGCCTAAACATATGTAACTGTGTACGATCAGATGACTCCCCTGCTGTGTGAAGTAAATTAACAGCTTTCAGTCCTCAGTATGCTCAGGTAATTAACTCTTAGACACCAACTTCTGCTTTGTATTACGATGCAGAGTACACAGAAGAATCTCCACAAATTAAGATGTTCAGTTATAAGGGAAAGTGGAAAACTGTAATGATGACGGCAAATAAAATGCAAGTGCAGCATGCAACAGATGAACTAAAATTTTATTAAAATTGGGGGGGAAAAAAGCTACTCTTAGAAGAGAAAGAGTAGCCAGTGATGACTGTAAGTTAGGGATCAAAGCTGTGCGGAGACAAAGATAAAAAGTTTGGCAATAAATGTGTTGACAGTTCCATGGCGGGAAAGTCGCATTTGAATTGTCAGAAGAAGGTCTCTGGGCTCTGTGATTTGACGCTGCATGACCACAAGGCCACTGTGGTTGTTCACTTTTTTTGTGGTGAAAAACCCCTCCTGGTTCCCGCTGATGATGGACAGCTGAATTTTATCCCCAGGGACAGCATTGGAAGGACCCATGCGGAAAATGTCGGTGGGTACTTGGATGTTGGTAGGAAAAGAGAGGTGATAGTAGGTTATTCTCAGAGGCAGGCTCTGGCACTCCTTATTTTCATTACAAGGCAAGCGCTCACAGCGACTGCAAGAAAAGTGAGAACACAAGACAAGAGGAAGATTAGCGCACATTTAGCGAGGGGGAGGGAGAGCAAGGGCAGTGGGGGTGGGAAAAGATAGGCTGACTTGCATCCTGTATCCATTCTTCAGCCTGGCACCTCATATTGCAAAGGGGTATGAACTCAGTAAGGATGAACTCGCCTGCAGTTGCAGCTTTGGGAGAAGTGCTGCCATTGTCAGAAGTGTTCCTTTGCTCTGCACTCACAGATGGATCAAGTCTGACACCTCAGCGGGGGTGAGAGTTTATTTTTGTTTGTCAGCCAAGCTCTCCTAGGGAGAACACTGGCACTTTTTTCCCCTCCAAGTTTTACTCTTTTGCTGGTTGGGCATATGTTCAGTAAGATTCTAAGTGGTTAGGGAGTTGTCTGTGTCTTACTTGGGATGTCTGGCTGTATTTTAAGACTGAGAGAAGTATTCTGAAAACCATGAATGTCCAAGGAGTTGGTCCCTGAAGATGAACCTTTTCCTGCTGATTTGGCACAGTATTCCTCTGAGCAACCAGAATCATTCTAACACCCATCTAGGCAAGCCCTGAACACAAGATCAAATGGCCTGATGTCTCCAGCACACGTGTCCTACACATTCAGTCCCCTCTGACACAACCCTAAGTAACGGGAACAATTCTGGTAAGAGAGGAATTTGCCCTCTGCTCTTTCATTCCCCTAGCACTGTGTCACAGTGAAAAATCCAGAGCACTAGGAAGAGATCACCCATACAGGCTGGCAGGGAACAACAAACCTCTACATTTGCAGTCACAATCTTCATGAATTCTGCTCCAGAGAGAAGTGAACTCTGTCCAGAAAATGTGGTAGACAGCTATGGGCATCCAAGTCACTGCTGTTTAAGAGTGTTCTCGTTTACTTAATTACTTACATTAATGAAGATCTGACATGTCATGGTACCTGGTGGGCTTGAGAAGTGTGTAAAGGATTGCATACTGGGTAAGTTTGCATGCATTTCAGATTAAAGACATGCCCAAATCACCACACAGGTATCCAAACATCCTTTCAGGCAGGTGTGTGGAAGTAAAGGTAGACAACAACAACGATCTCAGCTGGATGACAACTTAGCGAAATTTCATCACTGTCACGTTGAGCATTTAGCTCCAAACTTGCTTTGTGCAAAACTACGAATCAATTAAATTATGTGCAGGAGTCTCTCTACTCCAAGCAGTATTTGGGCCACAGGTTGAAGTTTTGGAACCTAAACAATTTCTTCCTTTACCAAGAAATGCTCCAGCATAAAAGCATGGTTTGTTTCTTACCACCTCAAGTAAATCTGAGTTTCCATTTCATTACTTTATTTTGACATGAGTTTGAGCTCCTATCAGCAGTATCTGCTACCAACAGAACTGTGGCTCATAAGCAAGCCCCACTTTGTTGCCAGTGCATGGTGATCTGAATTCCAGGAATATATGCAAAATCAGCACTTTCAAGAAGACTAATTAAAAGTACCCTCAGTTCTTCAATAAATGTGTTGCATGTCTTTTTTTTAAATACTACTTGCAAACAAAAGTAGTTCTTTGAAGCAATTCTTTGAAGATTTGAATGCATTCTTAATTTTATTCATGTGTTTAAAGATCATGCACAAGTCCTCACAGGATGGCCAGCTAATTAGGTGTGGATACTCTTGAAGTATTTTCAGGTATGGAGAGCTCTGCATTCTTTTCTGAAATGTCATTAATAACTCCACTAAAGAGAATGACCTGGTGTTGTTGAAATCATGAGGCTACTTGGTTTTGCTGAAATCATGGAGCAAGTTGAGACAGTTAATTCCTTAGTTGGAAATGTTTTCTTCAAGTACAACTTCTTAGAAGCTTGTACATGCTTATGAGCACTTACACCCTCATAAAGATACTCTCCCTTATTATTTTATAAAGGTAAAATACATTTTAAATTATGGCCAGAATTTTTAAGAGAACAAAAAGACAAAGCTTCCAGCTTTCGAAGACTTGAAAAAGGACATTCTGATGATTCAGAAAGTTATTTGTGAAGATAGATGTGCCTGCAGCTAGGAGCTAAAATTATTCAAAATTTATCTTTTATCTCATGCTTAGGTGGTATTCACTGCACACTGCACTGTAGGTTCAGTTAATGTGCAGTAATTGTTCCATCAAATAACCACAAAGGAGAGATAGCAAATATGACTGCTTTCAAGAAGCAGAGTTCATTCTGGGGTCACACACCACAAAGGCAAGAAGCAAAGAGCATTTCAACCCCGGTGTACTCTCCAGACCTTCAGTGGGCAGCAGGAAATCACACGGTGGGGGAATGCCACAAGCTGCTGCTGCTGAGGGAGCAGCCCAAGCCCTGGGTGGCTCCTTGGGACAGGTGAGCTGCCTGAGGAGCTCTGTGTCCTGCCACCACGCTGTGAGGCCCAGTAGGAGAGGGGAGTGCTGAGGAGTGAAAAAGTGCTCCAGAGAAAACCAGCCCAGAGCCCCGGGGCAGCTGTATATGTCTTTGCAAAACTCTGAAATCAGGTGCACGGGCTATGAAAGTGAGTGTACACTGCTGCTAAATGCTTATTCCTGAATTTGAATCCAGTCATTTTAGCTCACTTACTACTCTGTTCTCTTCTGTTTATTTACGTGGCTAAAATACTGATTTCAAAGAATTACTCCCAGTTTTAATTTCATGTACCAAACTCTGATAAAAGAAACTACCAAAACTAAAGGGACTCTGTTTGTAGGTAATAAATACAACATTATGTAACAAAAAAACAAGGAGAAAAATATTTTGTGCCTTCCCTCACAATAATTTCTGAGTCAGGTTTTCACTTTATTGTGCTCGAAGGAGTTGAGTGGTATGCAACAATTCCTCATATACTGAAAGAAAATGAACTTTTTATTAGCAAGATTTATGGCTTTATGATTTCCTTCCTACAGGGAAACCAACTCAACATGCTGAACGACTAACCAAGTTTTATATTAGTGAACTATGCCCTCACTGTACATTTTGTGCTGTAGATTTCCAGAGCTGTAACAGACCTCTTAGAATATATTCCACTGCAAAGGCTCTTGCTCTTGCTTTCATTGGTGAAGGCTTCTTTCCAGCAGGTTGCACCACACCATGAGCCAAGTGAGCCACTGCCATATCATGGACATTGATGCTAAAGGTCAGCTGTGCAGGGAAGGTGGGTTTTGTCTTAAACACACCAGAACTTTAAGGGAATGAAACTAACTAAGGGTTGGTCTTCCCAAACAATTCTTAACCAGAGGAGAACTTGGAGTCTTGCTTCAGGGAGGAAAACAGGATACAGCAGAGTAGTAGTGAGGATGGACAAGCACTCTGTATGCTCCTGCTGTCCAGAGATGGAAAGTCTCTAGGATATTTTCTATTTTTATAAACAAAACTAAGTTCTCTTTACCCTCTGCACTGAGCCTTTACGTCCTATCCTTGTCTCCTTTGTCTTTCCTAATCTAGTTTCTTCTCCCATTCCCCTTTCCTAGCCTATGGCCCTTGCTGCTCACTCAGATATTTGGCATCAGGATTGCCTACTCAGCCAGTGCCAATCCTCCTCTTCTTGCTCCATTCTCTCCTGGCTGACACTTAGTTCCCTCAGTTTCCACCTCACAGCCCTAGACCCAAAGCACAGATCCTTTCCCTCAGGATCTTTGTGTGGCCATCCCAAATTAGTCCTTCCTCTGATGGTCCTCATCCTGATCTGGAATAGAATCATAGGATCATCAAGGGTGGAGAAATACCTCCAAGGCCATCGAGTCCATCCTGTGACCAAGCCCCATCTTGTCACCTAGACCAGAGCACTGAGGGCCATGTCCAGCTGTTCCTTGGACACCTCCAGGGATGGGAACTCCACCGTGTCCCTGGGCAGCCCCTTCCAATGCCTCACCACCATTTCAGTGAAGAAATTCCTCCTGATGTCCTCTTGTCCTGTCACTGGTTCCCTGGAATCAATCACCCTTGACCATAAGGTCCTGACCCCTGTGGTTGCCTCCTTTCTAGTTTTACCTCATTTTACCTGCCACCTCTGAAGCATCTCCCAGAGTCATTCTCCTCACCTTGACACACCTTTGGATCCTTCCCTCTCTACTCCCAACCTCCTTATCTCAAAGTATGCATTTTCTTCTTACCAGGTTGGCTCCTCTCTCACCATGCCAGAAACAGCTGGCTTATCTGTGGAGCTGGGGTTGTCCAGGCAGGCAGTACCTGGCCCAGGACAGACAGACAGACAGGGCTCCTCTCCTCTGGCTTTATGTGGGAGCAGGCTCAGACACTCTGTGGAGTTGGACCTGCATGTCTCAGACTGCTTTGAAGAGCAATAAGGAGCTCAGGACCGCTAAATCAGAAGTGAACTCTTTGTTGCTGGAAGATAGAGACCTCTCTACTGATAGGAAGAATTAAATTGCAGCGAGGCAGATGGCCAAACACAAAGACAGATTGCTACTGAGGCTATGAAATCCTTATCATTGAAGGACTTGAAGCAAAGGTTAAACAAAGAACTCTCTCAGAAAGATTCCAGGTACATCTGAGCCTATTTTGGCATAGAGGAGTGGATTAAGTTTACCCATCAAGGTCTTCATTTCCTAAGGTTTACATTAAAAAAAAAAAGGCTGAATGCAATTTTACAAAGTTTGTAATTTCCAAAGTTTCAAGGATTTTGGTAAGGATGGCAAAAGGGGCAAAAACAATTTCCTAGAAAATTTCAGATTTCTGCTCCATAACATGACAGCAAACTGTTAAAATCAATTAAAAAATAAAAAATCACCAAAATGTCTTTAAAACACACAAACCAGCGTGTTCCTCTCTACACTCTTTCTTGGAAATGGGTGAACTGCTCTGGCGGAAATTTGCCCAAACCTGAGCCTGAGTCAGATACCTGGCATGTAAAATTTCAGCCATTGGTTACATTTTGGCAGAATTTTGAGTTAAAAACAAGTCCTAATAATGATAAGCACCAGGCAACCTTAAGAGTATGCAGACATGTCTAGAAAATACAAATAGTTCCCCATTTGGCTCAATGCAGCACTTGTCTGACATGTTGCCATAAACCCTTCTTTATCTTTTCTACTATTTTTCTTGGCTTAAATATTACAAATGTTAGACTTCAATGCCATATAAAGAAAAGTTAATTGTTATGCAATTTGAAAACACAAACTGTTTGGCAAGGCAGTGCAGCAAGTTAAGTTCTTTATGAGGAGCAGCAGATCTTATCTATCCTGGGAAAAATACCAAGACTATATATTGATCAATGAAAAACACAAAATAGAATTTAAGTAAAAGAGATAAGGCCTTCAATAAAATTGTTACCACGTAGATCAGGCCAGGCATTTTGCTGTCTTTGGGAAAGACAGCACAGACTGTTTCTTCCTGGAGCTCAGAGTATCTGAACAGCATCCTCAGGTTTCAGCCCATAGCCTGGGATGATATTGCAATTACTTCACCTGATGGCCACTGCAACAGTCACCATGCAAAAACCTCTGTTTACAGGTATTGGGTAGAGAAGCTTCTGCATCACTGAGTGCTGTGGCCCGTACAAAAGAATTTTAAGGTAAAATAAGAATAAAGAAACTTGGATTTACAGGACTGAGGCCTATTAAATTATAGCTATTCCAAGGAAAATAATGGGCAACAAGGTAAAAAATGTTCCTGAGGTGCCAGCTTGATGGGAATGGAAAAATACGTTGTCTTTCTTATGATGTGCCAAGTTGGTGAAACTGGAATGTGTTCTGAATAAAAAGGAGAGTAAAAATGGTATCTGTACTAGATGTGATAAGAAGCCAAGTACTTTGATTTTGGAGCCTGGGTGAAACAGCAATTTAATATAATTATCATGCAAAATGTAACAAAGATATGCTGGCTTTCAGCCCTGCTGAGGTACACGTGCAAAACCGATTCAGTCAAGGAGAAGTAAAGTAGCTTGGATGCTAAAAGGGTGCTGAAGAGCTGTCTCATGAAGCAGCAGGTAATCCCACCCATAAACCCTGATTCCAGGACTTTGGCAGAGCATTTGTATCCTGGCTAGGTATGAGAGCACCTGCAGAACCTGCTGCACTTCGTCAGTGACAACAATGAACTCACATTCTCTTTGCTTTATGCAAACACGTTTTCAACAATAGTTAGTTACTCTCTGTAGCTGTTGAGAGGGGAAAACCTAATAAATCCAACAGAATAATAACTCAAGGAATTAAAATAATTAGAATTTCACTGAACAGCTGCAGGATTTGTGTCTGACTCAGCCTAATTATAGCCTGAGCACATCAGAAGGATCTCACCCTATGAGCGGGTCTGAGTTAGGCAGAGAAAGCCATGACAGAGCCCAATAACCTGGACACAGAAAAAACAATTCAGACATTCTACTGCTTTCCCAAAAGATCCCTCATAGCTCAAATAACCAATGAAGTCAAATACAGATATAGATAAGAGAGAAAAAGAAATGGAACGTGTGTGCAACATGTATTTTATAAATTGAACTGTGCAACACAGGACCGTCCATAAGGGTAGAAATCTGTTAATTCTGCCTAGTGGCCCATTTCACATTTTTTAAAATTAGGATACCAATGAACCCACAGTCTTACAAATAAAGAGAACATCTGCATCATGAGGCATTGCTTGGTCACTGATGTGACAAATATAATTTAAAATTTAATTCCTATTGCCCTTCCCAGAACACATGTATATTTCATAAATAGCTGGGTTTATACCATGAACTTCCTCTCCAGCATTCTGATCAAATACATCTGCTATGCCACTTACATGGCATTTCAAAGACTAAGGCTTAAATGCAAACAAACTAATCCCCACAAAATCCCTGAGATGAAGATCAGTGTTGGCTTCATTCTACAGAGGAGGCACAGAGTGCTCAGGTCTGTCTAACAGATGCTGGCCAAACCAACACTGACTGGGAAAAGCAATGGTGGGCTGATAACAAATGGGATTTGTCAGCTTTCCTCCCTGGCTGCTGGAGCACACACTTACCTGAGCTCAGGGCACATAGGGGGACCATGAAGCAGCCACAGGGCAGGAGACAAAGCATCACCTTCACCAGCCATAAACTGAGAGTTTGCAACAACTTCTCCTCTCTGCTGGCACTATTTGATGGGTTTAAAAGAGCTGCCAACTGCCCCCATCCCAGAGCTGTCTCCTATTTTCTACACCAGAATGCACAGACCATCTCTGAGCTAGGTTAGAGACACAGTTAGGAGCTGCAGCTAATATACCACCCTTGCTAGGATTTCCAGGTTTCCTAATACAGGTGAAAATTGGATAGAGATTGAAAGAGGGGAGATTTATGTAAGATATCAGGAAGAATTTTTTTATTGTGAGGGTCATGAGACACTGGACAGGTTGGCCAGTGAGGTGGATGCCCCAACCCTGGCTCAAGGCCAGGATCAATATGGCCTTGGGCAAACTGGTCTAGTGGTTCATGTCCCTGCACATGGCAGAGGGGGTTGGGGCTAAATGATTTTTAAGGTCCATTCTAACCCCTTAATGTTCTATGATTCAATTAAATGGTACCAAAAATAAGATATTCTTACAAAGCTTTGCAACAGTACGGGTAAGAATTCAGAGAGGGAGCTAAAAAGAACCCTTTAGCTGAAGTGTGAAGATAAGGAAAGACTACATGTGATTCTGAAATAAAAGCCAAGGATTTCAAAGCTAAATGTAGCCCTCCTATCAGGCTGCCTGCAAGGGAGCCAGACAGAGAGTATCTGCTTATGGCTCTGGGGATCATTATGGTGCAAACCACTGACACATGGCATTTTTTAAGGGACTATCTTTTTCTTCGAAAGAGGAGCATGAGAAAGAAACCAGACGTGTGTGTGCAAAACATAGGGTAGGCCTGCCAACACAATGCATATTTGCTAGAAACTGCTCTGTGTTCAGTCAGCAGTGGCACGAGGTGAAGGAGATCGTGGCACCCAAGAACTGTTTGACTTTGGAAAAGGAGGCACTTACGTGTCTCCTGACTTGCGGTAGTTCTCAGGACACTCCAGGGACAGGCAGCGAAAGCCGCCCTGGATGTTGAAGCAGGTCTCGTTGAAAGAGCAGTTGTGGCTTTCTGCAACACACTCATCGATATCTGCCAAGGGGAAACAGGGGAGAGGGTTAAACACGTGCCTTCCCTCTCCTTGCAGGTGCCACACAATGACAGCATCCTATTAGATACCACAGAACGTGGGGTGCAATTAAACATTACTACAGGATTGCAAGGGGAGGGCAGAAGAAGAAAAAAGAACACTAACCCAACCAAGCAGCAAGAAGAAAAGGAAGAGCAGCAGTGCCACTAAGTGGACAAGACCTAAATATTTGCTAACATGTTTACAGCAGGGTATTTCCTTTTAATGGCTAAACTAACTCATAGCATTTCACCATTGGTATCTTCATTGTAAGAATCTTTTATCATTATTTAATAATGTTTTAAAAAGTAGTCTCTACTGAATTAGTCTGAAACTGAAATTTCCTGTATATTTATTATAAAAGACTGATTTCTTCAGATGTCTAGCTGACGTGTACTGGGTTACCTATAATGTCGTAGGAAAGGCATTTTTTAAATACAAAAACTGCTAGGACTTGTCAGAATTCCACAATCCAGTGAGGTGTCCCTGCAGTTACTGAACCCACCTTGGCAGTTGCGTGCATTGGGGGCCAGCCTGTAGCCAGTGGAGGGACAAGTGCACTGAAAGCTGCCAGGAATGTTAATGCATCGAAAGGAGCAGATATGTCCTCCAGTGGGCAAAGCACATTCATCAATATCTGCAAGAAAAAAACACCACCGATTTTCTGTGTGCTCGTGACATCCAACCCAGTGCACAGGTACAGTGCTCCTGCTATGAGTTTCAAGCACAAATTGATGATTCTAGTTTCTGGGAAATGAAGAAGATCATCAGATAGGTGTGGCTCTAGCCAACAACATCTAAATAGCAAAGATTTTCAGGAATAAATGGAACTCTGAAGAAAATTAAAAGCTTTATGAGAGCCCAAGAGAAAACGTAATAGAATGAGAGCAAACACTTTACACTGACATGCTGTAATGCTTTATTAAAAGGGAGAGGAATAATTTTATCCTTGTTTTTACAAAAAGAAAATCAAAATTAGGTGTTCTGCCCAAGGCCTCACTGTTTAGTAAGTCTTGGAGACCTAAGTCCAAGCTCAGGATCTTTTCCACGAGGTCACATCCACATCCTCCTTGTATTTGAGATCACATTAGTTCAGAACCAGCCACAAAAAGAGGATATATAAAATACTCCCTGGTAATATCATATATTATATATGTAACATATAAATATGCTCATATCTCCACTTGCTGAAGACTGGAAGTTCTGGTAGCTCCTCAGGAAAAAGACAAATTTCTGATAAGTTACAAAAGTGTGCCAAGCTATAACTTCGTTTAAACAGCAAAAATGACACCACACGTGCAAAGAGATTCTTCGAGAAGAGGACATGAGTGGGAGACCTTCAATAAATACAGTTTCACGAGAAAATACTGAAGAGACTCAAATGTTAAAATGAAAAAATTTCATGGAATTGCTCATGTTTGTTATGGCAACAATAAGAAATGCCCAGCCAGCCTCTCCCTGCAGCAGCACAGAGCTCACCTTCACACGAAATGCCATCAATGTCGCTGAGCTGGAATCCACGGCGGCAGTAGCACTGGTAGGAACCATAAACATTGGCACACTCTTGACTACAGGGGTTGCTCTCACACTCATTCAAATCTGAAATGCAAAGTTACACACCTGAACCCCAGATTTCTTGTGATATTCATCACTCCTAATACCGGAATAAGACAAAATTTTGGAAGGTAATTTTTTTTTAATTAAAATGGATGGCCTGTGTCACTGAGTAACCTGGAAACAGGGGGCTCTGAGTGTGGTACTCTTAGCAGAGTCTGGCAGTGTAGGTCAATTTGCACTGTGCTATAATTTCCTACTGTACTTCAAGGTGTGAGACTAGGAGGGAATCTTTAGGCCAACACTTACATTTTTGTGTCTGGATATCAGCAAGGCTGGTTTTGAGGGTTTTGAACCTGACTGAGTTGAATCACCCTTCAAAGTGCAGCAAATGCAGACCCATCCACCTCTACATCACAAATCACAGAATGATTCAGGATGGAAAATGCCTCCAAGACCATTGAGTCCAGCCTGTGACCAAGCCCCACCGTGTCACCCAGACCAGAGCACCGAGTGCCACATCCAGGCATTCCTTGGACACCTTCAGGAGAGGGACTCCACTACCTCCCTGGAAAACCTTTTCCAATGCCTGACCACCTTCCAGGGAGGAAATTCTTCCTGATGTCCAACCTGAACCTTCCCTGGAGCAGCTTGAGGCTGTGTCATCTTGTCCTGTCAAATGATCTAGTCTGAGGGTGATATATTCAAGCTGGGGGCTATAGTGGCCTCGACTAAGCACAGCAGGATTCAAGTAACCAAAGAGACTGCACTGCAATGATTTCCCATGCCATTCCAGAGCAGGCTTGCAAAAGACATCTGAAAGAGCAATGAGCTGTTTCTCACACTCCATAACCAAAGCACTGACAGCCATACCTTCACAGGATCTAGCATCAGCTGAAAGCTTGAAGCCCGTGGTACACGTGCAGTAGTAGGAGCCAGGGGTGTTCTCACACTTGTGAGCACAGAGGCGGCCTGGGTAGCGTCTGCATTCGTTGATATCTGCAATGACAAACACACAGACAGGCCTGTGGATTGGCTGGCTCACTGCACTACCAGTCTGGACAAGAATGTGGCTATAAAAGTTTGATTGTTATTTTCCATATTTAAATTTTGTATTAAAGAGAAGTCCTCAGAATGCTCATTTAGAAGCACCCCAGAGTATAACTGGATTAGATCTATACAGAGGAAAGTTGCTTTCATCTTGCAAAGGAATCTTTTGCTGTAGGTGCTTATAAAAATATCACAGAAAACAATTACACACATTCTCACAACCTTACCTTTTAACAGGATAGCATGTAACATGTTGACAAGGCTAACACAGCTTCCTTTGAAGTATCAGCAGTTCTTTAATATGGTTTTAGAGTCAGCCAAATAATTCAGCAGTCAATTTTACATTCTGATGACAGAGGGAATGCGGAGAGCACTAACATTCTTTACGCAGGATCATTTTGTAAGTGCCATGGCTGCACATATTTAGGTTGATGGTGCAACTTACCAATACACGTCCTGCTGATGACATCAAAAGTGTAGCCAGCTTTGCACTCACAGCGGTAATTGCCTGGGGCATTGATACAAACGTGTCCTTCTCCACAGGGCTGGTTAGAGGATGAGCACTCATCCACATCTGAAACAAAAAGTGATTTTAAGCACACTTCCAACAATGCAAGTTGAGAGAAGAGCAACATGTTAAGGTATTATTTTGTCCCCTGGTGGTTATAAAGTGTTTTGAAACAGAAAATGTTATGCTCTTAGCTTTTACAAGATCAGGGTCACAAATCCAAAGCATTTGTACCAAAGCATGTTAGCTCTAAAATGTCCTTAATGTTGATGGACTTGGGAGGAAAGCGACAAAGTAATCAGGCAACCTTTGGAAGAATTCTGGTGCAAAATTGTTTTATTATGCATACTCACTATTTGTGGATCAGATCTTCATCTAGTCTAGGATGTCTGAGATCCACTTTGATAAGCCACTCACAGAAATTGAAAACACATACACAAATGCTTCTCTGCAAAGACCATCTCAGTTAAAAGCCAGCCAAAGGCATCTATATTTTTCAGTGTTACTTGAATGGTTTCTGTGGGACATTAAGTTGACCTGGTGTTATGTCTCTGTACCAAAGAGATTTGGGACCACACAGCATTGTTTCATTGATGCAGTCACAGCCAATGCCATTTATGGGGGCTGATAATCATTACTCCCCTTCTCAAAATATAGAGTTTCATGAGTTATATGAAGGAAGAGGGTGGACGCTTGTCATTCTTCCCTTGCTGGGACTGCCATGAGGAAAAGACCAGGATCAAGAACTGACTGGGGGAATGACAAAAACCTGGGCAAAGTGCAAGAAACTGGTAAACATAAATTATACATGTGAGTTATTTTCTTAGAACTGCCTTTTGTTCGCAGCTGTCACTCACCTACACATCTCGTTCCATCTTCATTGAGATGGTAACCTCGGCCACAGCTGGGTGAGATTCGCTGGCAGGTGAAGGAGCCATCAGTGTTAATACAGATCTGCCCAGCTGGGCACGGCATGTTGGTGCTCAGGCACTCGTTGATATCTGCAAGGACACAGGTCAGTGTAACTCTGTCCTGTCTCAAGAGGTTTAAGGTAAGATGCTCTCATTATTTAACCCTTCAGAGAAAACTTCTGCCGGTGGGAGATGACAACTATTCATGACATTTAGCTTCACTGATACAATGCTTCCAGAGTGAAGACTGGGGAGTATGAAAGCCATAATAGAGCTTGTATTTGTTTCAAAACCTTTAACAGTCTCTTCTAAACATACCAAGAGCTAATCAACAATTCAGCTCACCAGCTTAACCAGTTCTGCTTCAGTTTGTGTGTTCTGATCGAGCTCTTAGCTTCTACACGATGATCAGAGTTACAAATCCAACAACAAAGTCCCCTCAACTCCACAAAGAGCAGCATTTGATTCCCAGTGAGTAACATTAAGCTGTGAAACTGCCTAAATATTTTGAGCAAATGCATTTTACAGGCCATAACTTCTGCTGCTGCAAATTGATGTGGCTTTGCTGATATCCATGTCAAGTTAATCGAAAGCTGCCATGGAGCTGGCAGTACCTGTGCCAGGCGTGTGCCTTCAAAGGGTTGCTGTGCACAGGCACTGCCCCCCTCATTTTAAAGGCTGCAGTTTTGTTTTCAGTCTGTTTCCAGTGTCAGATTTCAACACTACAGGAGAACAAGGGGCTGATAATGAGTGCAACTTGGCAGCTGCTGCTGCTCGGCCAGTTCCACAAGTCCAAGACTTGCCAATGGGGGAATTAAAAGTTGAGTTGAGACTTGAAAATAATACTCAAGGGAATAACTGATAGATTTGTAGGTCACATTAGACAAATCCATATAGAGTCTGCTGGAAACCAGTATTTGAATGCATTTAGATGAAGGTTATAATTCTAATTTTGGGGAGTCTTGGAAACAAGGCATTGGCCTGACAAGTTTGCCATCAGTCTTTAAGTAAAACTCGTCTCCACAGTGTGTTATAACTGTCCCATCTTTGTCATGCACAGTAAGATTCTTGATGGGCTGTAACATGGGAGAGGTGTAGAAAGAACCTACATGCCTGTAAAACCAAGCAGGCTAATATCAAAGGGTGCTGCAGAGGATAATTACAGCTTACTACACGAAGCTTTGGCTAAAACCTTGTGGATAGAGTTAGATAAAATATATCAGAATTTTTTTACAAATTTTGTTTCAGATAAAACACCCAAAGACTTAACCAGCTAACCACCTTAGGTAGCGCAATCTCATTAAAAATAACAATCTAATATTTAAATCTTTTATTTAAATGGCTTTCATCTGTTACTCTAACCTGTGGGATCAAGGAAAGAGCAATGCACACAACAGGTGAAGAATAGCTTGAGCAGCTCAGAACCCACCCAGAGAAACTCCAACTTTTCTCCCAGGCAACACCTGAGTTTCCCCCAAGACAAGAACATGCCTTACCAATACAGTTGCCTAGTGCATCTTGTATAAACCCACTCATGCACTGTAGCTTGGGTCGGCAACGGAAAGATCCTGGAGTATTCTGACAGATAAAATCGGGGGGGCAGTTATGAGTACCAGTCTCACATTCGTCAATATCTGGTACACCACAAAAAAAAATTGTTAGCAGGAATTCGACAGGTTTTTTCATTACATTTAAAACATAAGACATAGTTAAAATCACCACATAGATTAAATTCAGCATACCTTCCTGGAATTCTGTGATCCAGGATCCATCTGACTTAGAACCTCAACAAATATCTCAGTAAAACCAGGTGGGTTAAGTATTTCATTATTAGTATTTTATATAGGGGTGTGTCTGCATATTATGCTTGACAAGTTTAGTTCTCACAACTAAAGGATTCAAAACTATTATAGAGTACCTAAAGCCTCACATGCAGCACTGCTCAGCCTTGATTCAGCAGCGTGCTTAGCTTTGAAGTCAGGAAGATTTAATTACCCAAGTGCAATTTTAATTTTAACTTTAGATCCAATGCAGATATTGTTCGTTTCTTTCATAAGTGAATTAATTGGCCTTGATTCCCATCCATATTAAGGCTTGCAATATCCCTACATTATTATGCTTTAAATGCACATAAATATGACTTCTGCTTACTTTAATATTTTTCTCCAGTTCAGAATAGACAATAAATATTTGTGAATAAATTATTGATCACATAAAGCAGATGAAGGAGGCAATGGCTAATGACAACTCACAAATGTAGTCCTGTCCACATAAAGCAACTAAAATATAATGTTTGCCACCTGGCAATGGGATGAAATCTCCTAAAGCTATCAAAACACAGAAACTCTCCAGCAATAGGATACCTCAGCTTTCTCATTCACGGGGTTGAGACAACAATAGCCCTAGAGCTTTGTGGAACTTAAAAAATGAGTGTGGAGATCATTTGAAATTTTTATTGGGTTAATACTGAACTGGGTTTAGCAGGGTTTTACACATAGCACAGCTCAGTCATGTTACTCAGCATTTAAAAACCATACATAAAGATTATTTTCTATTTTTATCACTATTAAAATAACATTAATAATTAACATTATTAACACATCTTACCCAGATAAGAACTTTCTAACATTAGTAGTAGGTATAATTTACTATCTGTAGAGCTTTTTTTTTTCAACAGAGGAATATGTTAATACTTGTCAGTAAACTACTTGTTGGCCTAAATCTGATGTGATTCAGACCAATAGAAGTGTTACTTCAAAGGGATCACAGTTACACCATGATACTTTCAAAAATGTTGCCTGATGTTCTGCAGGTTTTGCATTGGAATTTGTTCATCAGCTTTTTCTTTTTTTTCAATCTATTTATTATTCATCACTGATCAGCTTCTACAGTAAAACCTTACTAAAATTTTGGCTGAGTTTATTTAACCAGTGGAATGAAATTAGTTTATTTATAAACCATTCTAAGCTTAGGGGGAATAGACTTTCTTGTACTGAAAACCAATTCCACATCAACTGGAGTTGGCTGCTAATTTATATCTCTGTAAAGGCAGCACGCCAGGTGAAGCTATGTAACAGCATTCTTTAAGCTAGATGGAACTTGAAATAAGAAACTTTTTTAGTAAGAAAGAACTGTTACATTTTTGTTCAAACACAGCTAGTCAAGAGCAGTGGTTTCAGCCCCTTTACATTTTTAAATCCCTAGGAATGCTGTGATTAAGAAATTAATCCCTTTGTAACCTCCTAAGGATAAAAGCTTACTTTCTTTTTCTGAAGATGCATCTACCTTCACATTTTCAAACTGAAACACCTGGTTGTTCCACTTGCCACTCTTTGTTTCACACTCCAGAATGTTCAAACTTGATTCATTCAGGTGCATCTAAACTATTAGATGTGCTCCAAGAGCAGGACTTGGGCACTCCTCTCACTAATGAGCATTCAATTCTGCAGACCAGACTGGAGCCAGCCAGAAATAATCTCCAGGGCGTTCTGTATAGTGTGAGTGTTTTAGTCCAGACCAGCTCCTAACATGCAAAACAAACTGCCCGTGTGAAATACAGTTATCTCTCCTGGAAGTCTTTGCAGCAGTCCCCAGCTGCATGATCTCGTTATTTTCCAGGTGACAGGTGAAAAACTGCAAAAGCCAAAGAGCATGATGTGATGATGTGCTCAGTTTTTAACTGAAGCCTGGGAGATTGTAGTTTCTCTGCACAGGACGTACCTTTGCAACGACTGTCATCTGTCAGCTCGTAGCCAGTTCCGCAGCTCGTGTCCCGCTGACAGCGGAAGGATCCCAGAGTATTGACACAGGTTTGTCCAATCCCACAGTTGTGTGTCCCAGTGATACATTCGTTAATATCTACAAGATGCAAAATTATTTAAAAATAAATAAGAGAGAGCAAATAAAAAGCATGATGTCCCTGGGAAGAGGTGAGGTTGAAAGCTAGCTGCGGGCACGCCTCTAAGCAGAGATTCCTCTGAGCATCAGAATACAAGGGTGTGGATTTGGCCTCACACTCACATCCCCCCAACAGCTGTTGCCAGGGCGTGAGACAGCAAAGACATTTGGACTCTGTTGGTACCAGGACTGCTGATTCACTGTACTTAAGAAGAGAAAGGTAAAATGAGTGAGAGCAATGAGTCAACATCATCTGAGTCTAGCAGTGGATGATGTCTCCTGATGTGTCTAAAGCTGTTACAGCCGGGATGTGTAGACGTGGTCTGCTGGTGGAGCTGGCACTCTTTGGTTTATGTTGGACTCAGTGATCATAAGGGTCTTTTCCAACCTCAGTGATTCAGGGTCAGATTATAGTGACTCTATGAACAAGGCAAACTTTCAGAAATCCTCGCCTTGCTCTGCATCCCACCAACATATGGTTGAGGGACTCTCTGAGCCAGGTTGTGACTTTCTACTTTACAGCTGACAGACATTTCCTTTGTGATTTTTTTTTTCATTTTAACGTTGAATGCATGAGGAAATTAGATCTCCACGTGTATTAAATGTAAAAGCTCTTCCTTTTTATATGTCCAGCCAGGTTAGTGTTAGTCTGACAAACCATCAATATTTATTTTACGTTCTGAAGTTTGTATCTGAGCTACTTAAAGCTCCATTTCCACTCAGTGACAGAAAAAGGCATCTTCATCTGGAACACTTGTCATCCTTGAATAGCTGTGCAGGATGGGCAAGGTGAACTGTGCCCTGGAAGGGCTCATATCCCTCAGCAACAAGGAGCCTGGGCTCTCTAGCCCAGAACCAAATGTCCCATTGCACATACCTCAAGTCAAATGCAACCTCTGTCCCAGCCCACTTCACTTGATGTCACAGATTACAACATGCTGAGCTGGAAAGCACCCACAAGGATCATCGAGTCCCACTCCTGGCCCAGCACAGACACCCCTCAATCCCACCCTGTGCCTGAGAGTGTTTTCCAAACACTCCTGGAGCTCTGGCAGCCTTTGGGGCCATGACCATTCCCTGGGGAGCCTGTTTCAAGCCTGAGCACACTCAGGGGGAAGGCAAGAACCAGATCTTCTTCTGGGAGAAACTAACAATCCTTCCCTGGCAATTGCCTTCCTTCCTTGACAACTCCCATGCCACTCATGGAATCCAGAACATGAATCCTTTCTGTCAGTTGTGTCCTTAACAAGTTAAAGAATCCTGCTCTATTTATTTTGTCTGCTTTATCAATAACAATCCACTTTTACAAGATAGAATAGATACTCTATTTTGGTTTTATTCACAATGAAAAATTCGAACTCTATCTCTTCTGCATTCTAAATTCTCCTCCCTTTCCCTTGACCCTCTCTTAACTTCACCTTCCCGCAATTTTCATTTCAACACTCCATTCAAATCAACTTTTTATGACTTCACCTCTTTCCCCAGCTGACATAAGCATATTCTGCTCTCTTCTCTCTGGGTATTTTTGTATCTGTTCTTGCTCTTTTAAAACAGGAATGTTTATAATCGAAACAATGGCTTTATTTCTTTTACCTTCACAGGTGATACCATCTGGTTGAAGCTGATAGCCAACAAAGCAGGAGCAGACGTAACTGGATCCTGTGTCTCTGCACTGCTGAGAGCAGGGACCACCACCTAATGGATATGTTAAAAAGTCTCATTTAATGAAGAGGCTCTTCATAGGAACTGAAACAAACTGTTAATTTACAGGATACTTGATTTATTTAGAAAAGAAGTTAATATACATATACAGAAGAGAGAAAGGGCTAAGCACTGAAACCTCTGAAAATTAATACAAGAAGGGTTATCCTGACAAACAGAAAGAGAATACTACAGAAAATTTACGCAAAATTTGGCTTATCATTAAGAAAATTTTTCTGACCTTGTTAAAATATATATTAATATTAAAAATGTTTAATATTCTAAAAATAGAGAAAAGGTTATATACTTCCAACAACAAATATTAGCTGTAAGGCTGCAGATATTTTTAATACAACCAGACCCATGTCCTGCTTTTCAGAATGGCTGGATAGTCATTAAACAAAAGGTGTGAGATAGGCACAATCCATGTGAGCAATTGCAGCTATAATATATTACAAATAACTTTTGTAAGTACAATTTCTAATGAGGAAAGAGCCATTAATGCATCACTGAAAATCAGGAGGAACCACAGTTTTGTGGTTGAGATCAACAGCCTCTGCTCTCTGAATCTCTGCTAATACTCTGAGCACCATCCTGACACAGCGAAACCTGTAGTGGAAGTGTTAGAAGAATATAATTAATTTCCCCATGTAACATGAAGGTGCTCTGAAACAAATTGCTGTAAATTCCATTGCCTAGGAAATTTAAGTTTCCCCTGTCCAAGTTCAGAAAATTACAAGTGCTTTTGGCATGCCAAGTTTATCAGAAAATATATTGTAGCCAGAACCAGCAGCTGGCAATTAGCAATACCAATCCATCTCCTGCAGGCAGCTGATTAACTGAGAAATACAGCAACTGATTAAATTAAGAAATAATGTTAGGAAAATATGTAACACATATTTCAATGTCATCTCTTGTAATTAGCAACTGGAGACAAGGAGGACAGGCACTGTTGACTCTGGTTCACTAATGACCTCGTAGATATTCCCATTCTCTCCAGAGTGTAACAGCTGTGGAACATGGAGCACAGTAAATAATTTTTCAGCTGGCATATAAGCCTATTAAATTGATTTCATCCTAAATGCATTTCTGAGCTCTGAAATGCTGGCAGAAAACAATGAATCACTGCTGGTTTATGTTTATAGACATGTAAATCACATGTGACAAGCAATAAATCAGAACACTTAGCAGAGCAATATTCCAAATGCACATTTCCACGGAGGCAGAGCAGCATGACTAATCAGGACAATAGCCACTTTTGTCTTCCTTTTTTTCAGGTGATGCATCTCAAACAGAAACAAGTTTAATTTCATATTCAAACACCCTGATATTCAAATACCAAGAGAAGAATAAAAGATGCACATATGTAATACAGAAGAATCCAAAGTACTCCACAGGTTCAAGGGTGACACTTCTGAGGTATTACCCACTAGAAGTAGAAGTTAAATGTATTTTCTCAGCTTCAGCTGGATTGCACTGTGAGAGTGAGTGCCTCTCCTGTATTTAGGAACTATTTAGGCATCACATAATGGCTCATTACTCCTTGGAAAGGCTCCTCCTCATATTTTTTTACCCATAACTATCCTAGGCAAAAGGCTTTGGCTAATCTCGAGATCTGATTTGGCTTTTATTGAAAGCAATCACAAAAGAGTTGGCTAGCAGGACTAGTCACCTGACTCACCTCTGCAGCCATCATGCAGATAAGGATCTTCTTGGTCTAGTTCCTCCTTTGAAATTTCAACTAGAAAGAGGAGAGATAGGCATTAGGGGAGAAAGCACTTTTCTTCTCAAGGTAAAACACTCTGTTCTTGCGATGGAACTCACACCAGGGTTTTGGACAAACCAAAACAAAATTAAAAAGCACTATTTACATATTTTACAGCTATTTCTTACTTAAATTTGACATTCAAACGCTCATGGCCATGGGGTATTTTCCATCTGACTGATTCAATATGAAAGTCGCACTGTGATCATAGATTTCATATGGACTGAGATTTTCAAACTCAGGTTCTTAATGTCAGGCTTAACCAGAGCTTTACCTCATTCCCATAAGGCATGTTGTTGAGGCATGCTTGGCTTCCACTGACTTTATAGTACCTTGGGGTACTCAGAGATTTAATGAAAATCAGATTAACCTCAGTTATTTATTTAGACTTAATTTCAAAAAGAACTCCACACCTAAGTTTTTGGGCACATACCTATGGCATTCTTTCAAATATACTTTGGAGAGTTTTGATCTGTGATGCTCCTGCCACATGCAAATACCCCAAGAGTTCTCTCCACACGAGGACATACAAGGGCCAAACACTTCTGAACCCTCTGCTTCCTCAAAGAACCAGCTCATGGACTTCCTCCAATCCCACCACTCTGAACACAGGGGCAAAGGTTGGTAATGCGCAAAAACACAATCCCAAAATACTCTGCTGGTTGACTAGGAAACTTGGGCTCGTTTCAGTGACTGTCCATGAGCCCATTCCACCAGCAGTCACTTACAAGCAAGTGATGCATGGAGGATGGGAAAGCAATGTTTGTGCAATGCCATGAGGCTGAGTGTGGAAATCCTGGACACAGGGAATGTTTCTCTGCCTGTCCTGAGAGGTCCTGATCCCCAGGAGAACACTGCTTTTAACCTCCGTCCACGGAGAAAGCTTCCAAAGCTTTGGGGTGAGCTTGAGTCAAAAAGTCTGTGAAATAGGTAGTAATATAGCTGTAGCTTGTCACAGGGTGAAAAATTTAGATTTTGGGTTTGATGTAGGATGGATGTAAGTGGGAGACCAAGATGGAGGATTCTGGGTGTTGTCTCTGCTTCCTTCTTCTACCTGCTCCATTTTCTGCTGTGTGAGGAAGCACAATTTCATTGGACAGAAGTGCCTGCAATGCAGGTACTGTGTGAACAGATAAATAATTAGGAATTGGTGGGAAAAGAATAATAAAGTACGTGTTAAGTACATTGTAGTAGTGAATTGGATAGCACATCTTGTATATGAGTCCTTGAAAGTGGGCATTTTGTACAGGCCTCTGGGGACACAACACCAGACATCACAAAAATTAATTAGGTTGGAAAAGACCTCCAAGACCATCAAGTTGAACCTGTGGACAACATTTTATGTGACTCGGAGAGCCAGCTTGCCTTGCCCTTGCAGCAGAATGCCCTTCATGCCCTGCTATGGCACAAAACAAACACAAGGTTCTAGTCCAAAAATCTGCCCTGCAAAATGGAGCCTCATCTCCCCTTCACAACAAACCCAAGTGCCTATTTGTGTTCTTTGCTCTGCCTTTCTGCAGATATTTTTTTTGTCCACAGTTTCTCAGTTGAATGATGAGAACGTTTTCCTGCCCTGCTCATGGACACAGCCCCAACTCTGCAATGCACAGTGGCTCTTGTGTGTGCCAAATAACCACGCCAATGATTGCTGTGTGTGTCAGCTGCCCACAAAGGCAAGCAGGGAAATACTCTAAGCCATGCTGGCAGTTCTCATAGGTGGGATATTTCCCTTACAGGTACATGGAGAATGCAAATTTCACTTCTTAGCAGAGATGTTTGAGCACAAGGGATCTGCTAGCCCAGTCACCTCAGCCAGTGCTAATGCACAGGGGACATTTCCCACCTCAGACAGCAGCACACACAAAAACTGCCCAAAAGGGCATTTCCAGATGTTACCTGGGGGACTCTGAGACAAGCCAGGCTTGAAAGACCTGGAACAAGTCTGATAACATGCTGGCTCAAGCAGAGCAGTGCAAGCTTTTGTGATGGGGCTGGTTTTAATGATTGATTAGAATCATGTCCCCCAAAATCTGTTGCTTGTGATCTGCCAGCCAGATTTGTGTTTTCAATGCTCAGCAGCCCATGAGGGGGGCAGCACACACAGCAGTACTTGTCTGCAGTTTCAGGTCTGTCTGCTAAGTGAAAAAAGGAAAAAAAAAAACCAACCAAGCACATAAAGGTCTCTAAGGGTCAGTCTGTGCACATTCACCCTCTTCAGCTCTGTGGACTAGGTATGGAGAAGGGTGTCAGGAGCTGCTACATCTAGGTACCCCTCTATTTTGGAAATATCAAAAGAAACAGGTTCCACACTTCCTGGAGATCTTCAGTTGTCATAGACAGAGCAGGCATTTCAAATATCCCTGGTTTGTGGGCATTTGCCTCTCACATCATGGCAACATTTTCATTCTGCTGAGCTGGCAAAGGGCCTCTTGCTTTTCAACACAATTCAAAGAATTGTTTGTTGATTTTCATTTTAATTAAGCATTTATCAGTGGGCAAAATGCCATTAAAATTAATAGTTTGTATTCAGCTCCCAAGATAAGATCATTAGTTGCCAAAATAAGCTCTCATACACTTAAGTTCTGATACAAAAAACTCTTTCCATCTCTTATTTTCAACAACAGCTTTTCAGCTATCACTAGCCAAAAAATAGAACACCAAAACATGTATCATGAAATTACTCAGATGAGATGTCAAATTAGAGGACTTCAACAGAAATAATTTAAAGTGAAAACACTCCTTGTACCCTGTATAATTTTGTCTCACTCATTTAAGTATGCAATAAAATACCTGGCTCTTTTTTAGGAGGATAATCACTGATGGACAGATCAATGCCTTCTTGGCCTTTCCCACAGCAGGTCCTGAAGACAATTCCACACTGATATCCTATCTTTGGATTGGGCTCACAACTCTGTCCTTGAACTTGGGCAGCCTTTCCCAGCAAACAACAGTAACAACATGTCTGTCAAAAAAAAAAAAAAAAGAAAATATTCACAAAGTTAAAGCAACATGACCTTTGACAATTATGTCAGTAATTACCTCACCCTGGCACTGATGGAAATTTTTCTGCAAACTGTTTAAGAATTCCTGGTATACTTGGGCTTGAATTTCTTAACCTGCTGAGGAGTTCAGTGAGCTCTGCAACTGGCCAAGCATAGAACCTGGGTCCAGTTCTCAGAAACACTGTGTATGTGTGAAGGTGTGTGCAAGCTGATGTGGAGGACCACAACGCTCCCCACATGTAAATGGGATTTCATTATTCCCTGCCTGCACAGCCTGGATTCAAACACCAGCCAAAAGCTGGAATTCTTCACACTCCTACTTCCCATTTGTGTCCAGTTGAATTAAAATGGGATACATTCAAACCAAGTGCAGGGCTCAGTTTGACTGGAGCTGCTTACTCAATTTGCTCCTTGAAAAAGGAAACAAGAAGCAAGGACAGGACAAGTTAATCCTGTGGAGGCTTCCTTGAGAAGATGCTGCTGATTTATTCAATTTTCTGCCTTTCTGTCAGAAAGCAGCAGAAGTGTTTGGTTCTCTGGAACTGATGTTTGCCAATTGCTACTATCACATGAAAGCAGATTTAAGCTTTTTTTATTAGTTGTGCTAGTCTTCCAGACTCTATTTTGCTTGAAGAAAATTGCCTGCACCATTAAACAAAACAGCTGGAATATAAAAAAACCTAAACTTCCAACTAAATTTTCATGGTTTGGTGCTTTAAGCACCACACCTGATGAAAAGAAGGCAACTATGAAATGCTTTTCATTACTTTGAGATGTTTTTCAATCCTTGCCTATATTGTAAGCTTTTCCTTGTAAGGAATTATGTGTTTCTCACCCTGTACTGAACTTAAAAACCTCCACTTTTAAAACTTAGAGCAGCACAAAGGCAAGAGAGTAACAGCATCCTGAGGTATGTAAGTGTTCCATTTGGTATGATGTCATTAAATACACAACAGAAGCTTTTCTGTGCTGCAGACTGCTGTAGGGCTGGAACTCCTCTCTCCTGGCCTCATCTCCTGAGGTGTTGTTTTCATGCCCTCCCAGTCTCTAGGATACATATTTTCCCTTATTTACTCTTCTTTGGTGAGATGGTTCCTACTACCCACTCTTTTTACTAGTTTCTTCAACTATTTCCATCCAGGAGCAGATGCTCCAGTTTTATCCTACTATGTCCGGGATAATTCCGTCTTTTTTGGATGACTTTAGAAATAAACTCTTGATGATTGCAACATTTTTCCATATTTATTCTAACATATCAAGCAATTCCTTGAAGCATCCTTCTCAAAGTTCATAAATGTGATGATGATTTCGTTAATTTTCAATTTTTCAAATCAAATTAGAAGAAAAAAATGAAAGTGAGCTAAAGATTCATTACTTAACTTAACCTGCATATTTTTGATAACCAACTATTGTTTGAGTTATTCAATAGGCTGATGCCTTGACAAATTTTGACACTATATAATTCTGGTATCCTCACTGGCTTCTGCTGGAAGACTCAGTCTACTTTTTTATCTTGTCACAGGATAGTCATATTGGGATTCACAGAGTTTCTCTTGATTTTTCTTTTAAGAGTGATCATTAATTTTGCCCTTTTTGAAGTGCTGAATAGCCTTATGTTCCTTATTTCTTTCATGTTGAGCCACCACTTGAAAAAACCTCCATCTCCAGCTCATGTGAAACTTCAAGCACAAAACTTGCTAAATCTTGCAAAATCTGTAAGACACTGTATCTTCAAATAACATAATTGTGTGCCCAGAACCATTTTTCCAACCAGTATTTATTCCAACTGTGCACACTGCATCTTGATTTAACATCTTGATAATGTGAATAATTTATGTTTCTATACTGTAGCCAAAATGATCCAGAGACAGAAACTGTCAAGTGTTTTCCTAACTGGTGTGTTGGTTTTACACAGCCTGGTTTTTGGCTGCAGGGAGGCCATGGAGGTGGCTCCTGTGAGAAGCTGCTGGAAGCTTCCACCATGTCCAGCAGAGACAATCCCTGATGGCTCTGAGGATGGACACAGCCAAGGCTGGGCCAGTTAGAGATGATGGCAACACCTCTGTGATAACAGATTTAGGAAGAAAAACAAAACAAAGACAGCGGCACAATTTTAATTCCAAGTAGAGAAGAGGAGGAGGTGAGAACACATGAGGGAAACAACGTAGGGACACCAAGGTCAGTGCGGAAGGAGGGGCAGCAGCTGCTCCAGGGGCCAGAGCTGAGATTCCTCTGCAGCCCTGGTGAGACCATGGGGAAGCAGCTGAGCCCCTGCAGCCCCTGGGGATCCACAGGGATACAGAGATCCACCCACAGCCCCTGGGGATCCACGGGGATGCAGAGATCCACTCTCAGCCCCTGGGGATCCACGGGGGATGCAAGCCTCTGTTTCTTAAGTCACCCCAATAATAATATCAAACCTTTTTCCCCCTGGTATTAGCAAAATCCCATGCAGCTTCAAAGCCATGCCTTGCTCCTCATGTTTGGATAGACAGCTGTGTCCTACCTGAAGTCCCATGATCCCTTGACTGCCTTCTCACAGAAAGTAAAGTTACATGTGAGAAAGTTGAAGATTTATTTTTTGTGTGATTAGGAAACACCTAAAGTTCCTTAGATGAATAAGGCCTCCTGGTTATGTAAAGGTTGTAACAGTTTTACAATATTCCTCATTATTTATGTTCAGATTTAAGTCACCAGTTTTGGTGTGAATCCTGTAATAACACTGCATTTGATATCTGTCCACAAGAGGTCTCTCCCTTGCTGAAATCCATTAGATGTTAACAAAAAACCACTAATAACTCAGAGGAATTTTCCAGAACTTTTAAAGACCTAAACAAAAATTAAAAATATTTTCAACAGCCCAAAGCAATAAAACTTTTTGTGCTCACCTATTACACACAACAAAAGTATTTAAAACTTTTGAGATAAGGACATATCTCAACCTTTGAAAAGTACCTATGACAAATTTTGGGGAAAATATCCAAGCACCTTAAAGGTGATCAAATTTCTAGAAGCTGCATTCCTTTTGGCAGGGCTGTTGCGGTACAAACTTCCAGAAAATAATTTCTACATCTTGTGTATCAGCATCACATCTGGAAATTGATTGCCTTCTTCTGATGAAGATTTTAAAGTTTAATCATTCATTTCACATCTTCTCTTTTCCAAGGCTAGAAAAAATATGCTTCCAAACAATCAGAGGAGAAAATTCTGCCCATCATTTTCCATGCCTATGGTCTTTATGTGTAAAAGCTAAAGCAAATATTTTCAAAAGATGGTCTTTTTATCTTCTTTCCAATCCCAAGTTTTAGATTCAAAGGAAAGATTAGCTGCTTCATTTGCTGCAAAGGGCTGCAATTAATGCTACTAATTGAATTACTAACTCATTCTTTCTGCTTCCTTGAAGGAAATAAAACGATCCAAAAGACATGACCTAAGCTAAAAAAAAAAAATGGACCAACTTAGGCAAAATGATATTCAAGTTTGTTTAGCATAGCAAGGCACAACTTCCAGACATGGTATGTCTCAACGTGATCAAATTCAAAATGTAG
Source organism: Bombycilla garrulus (assembly GCA_013400315.1). Lineage (NCBI taxonomy): Eukaryota > Metazoa > Chordata > Aves > Passeriformes > Bombycillidae > Bombycilla > Bombycilla garrulus. The sequence goes on from VXBU01005971.1 coordinate 1,321,162, forward strand.
TCAGCAGAAGAAATGATGAATTGTTCACTAATATTAGATCACAAGTCACCTATGTCCACCACGGATCAGAGGTTACCTTCAAAGGTATTCCTACCTCAGTGAAGTTGTTAAGTGAAGGATGTTCCTGTTAGGGAGTGGAAGGGCAGAATGAGACTCTCAAAGATGATTCACTCAGACTATATTTATACCAGTAAATAAACCAGGGACAGAATGTGGGCTCAGGGCATTACCCCACAATCACCTGTAATGTTTAAATATCAGCCAACTCCATCAGACAAGGCTGAGGTGTGTTCTGAGGCCAGCCCAGCTCTCCTGCACTGTGTGTTGCAGGGCAGGGACAGCAGTTACGTGACAGCTGTGCTGAGCCATTTCTTCTCAGGGCCAGAGATCAAGATCCAGTCCAATTTGTTCAATAATAAAACTGTCACTATCAAAATCTTCCATCTTTAAGGAAGTCTGGCCATTTACAGAAACATCATTAAGTATTTTTCCTCATGCTGACAAGCTTACACAGGGAAACATCAGGCAACTGGTGGCTAAGTGGGTTTCCTTCAACAGCTGCACTCTGGTTTAGAGCTGTCCCATGGCATGTTGTTAAAATAGTACTGCTGCTAAAATCCAGTCTTTGGTAACAAGCACATGGATCTGCAGAGTCCTCCCCATCAGTTCTTGTTCATCTGCTCAGAACCCTTCAAAATATTGACACAGAGGGGGAAATATTCTCTTGTGCCACATTCAGATAGAGGTGAACGTGCTTCCCAGCAGTAAAGGCTGCAGACAGGAATTCCTGTGCCAAGACCAGGGCATTCCCTGGACATCATCAACAAGTGATGCATGGCTCCTCTGGGAGACAGTCACTATGGGACAAGGAAATTCTGCACATGTAAACAGACTCAGGAGAACCCAGCAATATCAGCTTCATTAGCATGTGTTTACTTTCTTCTTCTCCCAGTGAGAACCTGGATTACTCCCCATCCCTGAAATCAGAGACATCCCACTGACAGGAGCAGACCAAGTCAGCATTTTCTAGAATATAAAACTTGTCAGTCAGATACTGTCCACCATCCTCTGTATAGTAGATTTTTTTTATTTTACCTGAATGAACCCTTCAGAACCTTGAAGCACAAAACCACTCTCATCTGTTCTCATCACCATGGGAAGAAATCCATAACAGGACCAAAGCTGTTCATGACTGGTTCATGGTCAAGGTCATGATCTTACTGGTGGAACTTTCTTTCAAAAATACTCTGAAGAAAGGCATGACTATGCTCCCTTCCAGGTAGTAAGAGACAAAGAGAGTAATAAAGGTGAAGGGCAGGGCACAGATAAATTGCAGATGCCAACAACAGGCATTTTTATTCTGATATCAAAGGCTGGTATCACAGGCTAACAGATCTCTTCATCCAATTGTAAATCAAAGTCATGTTCACTTAGAACACTTACACAAGCTGGAATTATAAGTACCCTGAGAGGATTAACTTCAGACCTACCCCTTTGGACCACCAATACTGAAAAACAGTGAGTCTGACCTTAGGCTATGATGCTTTAGTGAAAGCTGAAGCCTGAAATGTGTCTGAGTTTCTCATCCATCTGTTACCACAGCACTGATGTCCTCTTTTCATGTAAAAGTACTTTCCTGGCCAATTACTCATTCGAGATTTTCCACCCTTTTGTAGTCTCCCCTCTGCCTCAGCTAAAATGCAATGTGACAGTCTGCTTTGCTGAAGAGGGCTTCATTTCTCAAAGAGAAGGACAAAGTGAACAACCTTAACAAAAACATGAGGTGCAGGCAGGAAAAAACTGTTCACGTGCAGCAAACCAACTCTAATGACCTTCAGGGTCAACCCTAAATAACCTCAATTCCACTTTTTAGAGACAAACAGGAGTATCTCTGATGTCTCACCTTGAAGTATTCAGCTTCACAGGTGGAATTTTTGGCAATATGGGAGTCACACTCCTCACGCACGTTGGCAAATTCAACCCCATCGGAGCAGGACTGCTTCTCCAGCTGGCTGCGGCAGCACTGCACCTGGGTCATGCTGCCAACAGCATGGAAGAAAGGGGAGAACAATGTCACAAATGGCTCAAGAACAGAAGATTTGACAATTACTGCTGGTAGTAGTCATGTGGGAAGGGATTTCTGTGGGAAAACTGTTACAACACAAGGGTATTGTCTGGGAGGAGGCAGAGTGTCTGTGAGACATTTAATACAGTTTCATTGCTGATCTACCTCGCAGTCTGTCCTAACAACTTTTTTAAACAAATGGGTGACTTCAACCACACCTGCCTCAGGTTTCAAGGTCTTCAGGACTGCATTCTGGCATGTTTTGTGACAGCTGGTGGCTGAGGAGACTGATGGAAGGGACAAGTCAGGCCTGATCTTGTGGGAGCCTGCAATCCCAGTCTACCCTCACACCTGCTGCCCCAAATCAACAGGTATGTCCTGTGGAAGAATGATCAGAGCATTGTTCTGTGGGACACCTGGAGATAATGGAGAGAAATGAAGATACCAAGGGAAGTCACAGTGAGAAATGGCGTGCATTGCAAGCTAGGGGACAAGAAAGACAAGAGAAAGAAAAGTATTACAGGGCAGGGAGATGCAGAGAGGAGATAGGATAAAACTGTGCAGGAAACTTAGCTTTGTTACACTGCTCATTAAATCATTCTATTTTATCTCAACATCAGTGGAAAAACTGGAAACTTGTTCCTGAGGGGAAAAAAATCTGCATGAGGAGGCTTTAAACTCCTCCAGTCCAGTTGCTACTGTCACAAGAATACAAAACCCAGTGAACACCTTTCTCCTCTCTGCACTCTGCTTTTATGTGTAACCCTGCTTTGCTGGGTACTTTTGTGGGTAAAGCTCCTCCACCACTACCTTCTGTCACAGACACTGAGAAACAGAGAAAAAATACCCTGTACTCCTAAAAATCTTCTATTCCACTGGTGGAAATTTTGATAATATCAGGAAGAGGAGTGGGTTAGCAGAACTACTGAATTACAGGCTTCTCTTATCATCACCTGAGGTGAGTGGTTTACTATGCATCCTCTCTGGAGGAGCTTTCCTGCTCTCCAGGACCATAGGATGAGCTTTCAGCTCCCAGATGCTATGAGGGACTTCCTCAGCTCCAAGGTCAGGCAACTGAAAGCAGGGGACATGCAGGTACTGTCTCAGATTATGCCTCTCTGTGCATTTAGGTGAGGCCAGGCTGTCAAGATATAGTCCTGAAGATTCCAATTACAATTTATTAGATTGCACATGGGTCACATCCAACCCAAACCACTCTAGAATTCTACAGTTCCATGATTAGTAATGGTCTGACTGTGCAGTTCTCACTTGGACAAAAACAGCCATGATGTTTCAATGCATAGGAACAAAAACCAGGATAAATTAATGAGCAAAATATTCAAAAATTGACTCTAAAACATAGCAAGAAGTTAAGCCCAGGACAGTAACTTTATTTGGCAGGATATTTGAAGTTTTTGATAGCTGATTTAGTTCCAGTTTGGAAGAATATTTAGCTTTTTTTGTTGCTGTAATTCCCTCTGAAGCAGAATTTCCATTCCCTGCCCAGCTCTGGGGTGGTCTGACTTTCAGGGCTTTGGAAACCTCTAAAAACTGAACTCCAAGCCCAAGAGTGTGGGAGCTGAGACTTTCCAGCCTCTTTACCCCTTCAGATTCTCTTGAGGAACTAGATATGTTAGCCACAGACAAGCAAACAAATAAACAAACAACAGCAGTCTTTCAGTAGATCTGTTTGAGTCCTGGTGTGGCTTTGTTTTTCCAAACACAAGCCAACTCTTTGAAATCTCTGAAAAACAGGCAATTTCAACCAAAACAAGAAACTTTCTTAAAATGTTTCCCACAGCTGCATTCGTAAGTCATGTGGTCCACCCCAATTGTAATAAGGAATTAAACATCAATAGGATCCTAGATTAAAATACCATTTGTTCATTCTGAGAACAACAACAATAAAAATCACACTTCATTGCCCAAATCCTACAGCCAAGTTGCACTGGTAGCAAATGTTGCTTGGGACTCCAAACACTGGTGTGGCAGTACTAGAGACAGAAGTCCTTGAAGGATGAGAGAGAAAACTGCAAGAAATAACTGCACAATGCTGCTCTTGCTTTTCCCTCTGCACACCAGCCCAGGTGCTGCTGTTTGCCAGAGCTCACCACCAGCAGCTCAGCAGGCTCCAGGGGGTTTGAGAGTTTTGTCTCTCCCAGGTCACAAGAATCNTCAGGTGCTGCTGTTTGCCAGAGATCACCACCAGCAGCTCAGGAGGCTCCAGGGGGTTTGAGATGAGTTTTGTCTCTCCCAGGTCACAAGAATCTCCCTGGCTGACAGCTTCAGCTAATACCTGCTCACTTTCCACTCCCCCAAGGTGAAGGAGCCATCTTCTAATGTTCTAAAAGAACATTTAGATTTGTCTCTTGGTGTGAAACCTTCCAGGGGAACCATTAACAGTCTCTGGACTGTTACAATATTGGTCTCTAAAAACAGAAAAAGTAAAGTAGTTCCCTTCTGCGAGTCTGGCATTTTTTTAATTAGGAGTAATACTTCAAAAAGCCAAAAGCTGCTTTTTTCTTTATTTGCCTTATTCTGACTTTCAGTTAAAAGAGAGCAATAGCATTTTTCTGAAAATAAACAGATATTCACAGTGTGGCAGATATTGTGTAACACTAAATATTGAATCTTTAGGAGCATGAGGCCTCATAAGTGATACTCATTCAGGACATTTCAGGTAAAATCATGCATTTCTGAAGGATGGGTTTTATTCGTGGCTCACTAGTGAACAAAAATCACCAAGATATTTAAGAAATCCTTATTTGTTGTTCCAGATGTTGATCTAAAATAATTTCACTACTAGATAATTTGATTATAAATCAAGATAATAAATCATGTTTTATATTCTCACTTTCACTTTCTGTTAAAATTTAACCAATATGGCTGATTTTCATGGAGTTAATTTCCAAATGAAAATCTAGACACCCACTTACATCCACAATATTTTCACACTTATTATTCTCCTGTCTGGAGAATGCACTCCTAAATCAGCACAGATTTCATAATCACCTATTTTTTTGTCACTTCTTTTCATAAAAGCATTAAAAAGCAACTTTTTTTTCTGAAAATGTCTTGTCAATCTACATTCATGACCCTCTGTCTCTCTCATTCTACTTCCTTCAAGCTATGCCAGTGCTATTCACGTGTACAGTGGAAGGCCTTGGACAAAATATCAAAATTAAAAAGAATGATTTTGCAAAAACAACCTAGGTCTCCCAGCCTTAGATTCCTCGGTCTGCATTCTTGCAACACTAATAAATAATATTATTCCTGATGTAGTTCCAGAAAGGCTACACATTGTTAAAGGCATGCAAATACCATATGGAGATAGACTGTTTCTGGCAAGGGAATTAAGTTCCCTTGCTAAGAGCTCTGTGCAGGGGAAACTCTTCACTTAGAAGGGAAGAAGACTTATTGGACAGGTTTACTTCCAAAATCAAATGGCAGCTCTTTCCAGCTGCTGTGAGTTTCAGCACACTACAAGAAAATGAATGAATGGGAAAAGACCTGCTGTGATGACAGCCAGAGATATTACTCATTAAAATTGAACATTTGTATTTACTGAGTCACAAAGACACACAGATAAACACTGACATTGTCCAGAGAGATAATGCAATGAGATAAATCACGTGTGGGGCAAGAAACCAGAGTAAAAGATTGCAGACTTTGGGCCAAGAGCCTTGTTTCAGATTAAACACAATGGAGTAAGAGCAACCAGAGGGATCTTCGGAATGAGGGATCTCTGGAACTTGCGACCTTCACACAGGCTCTGGCTCACCTTGTGTAGGGCAAAAAAGTAAGAATGTCTGTAGTTTGAACCACACCACACTCTGCAAGTGACACTGACACAGCTGGCAAGTCCCTCAGGAATCACAAGGGACTTTGGGAGAAAAATACTACAAATATGCTGGAACCAGAACTTTGTCACCTTGTTTGTGGGATGCACGGCTGATATGAGAATGGCAGGCCTGGAAAACAATTCTTTCTTTACTATGGAAGACATTTTCCCTGTGAGGGTGATGGGATAGTGGCACAGGTTTCCCAGAGAAGCTGTGGCTGCCCCATTCCTGGAAGTGTCCAAGGCCAAGTTGGATGGGGTTGGAGAAACTTGGGATAGTGGAAGGTGTCCCTGCTATGGCAGGGGCTGGAACTGGATGGTCTCTAAGGTCCCCTCTAACCCAAAACGTTCCATGATTCTATGATTACTATGGATGTATTTTAAATGGTTGGGAAATGGCCAAGGGGATGCAATTCTGACTCAATAAGGCAGGAGGTTCCTCATACAAACAAGGCACTCTAGCAGTCGGCTTCCTTTGAGGGAGGGGCTGAATCTGAGACACCAATATCTAATTACTATTCTAAACAGATGATTCAAAACCAGCATAGAAATTATGTAAAGCATATTGGGGAAAGCACTCACATCCATTCTCTTCTGTGTGGCACAGTCTTTGCACAGTAACTGCAAAAAGTCCTTTATCTCAGGGACTTTTATCAAACCTGCTCACTTCAGGATGTGTTTTCCCCTCATATTCACCTGCTAGCCCTGCAAATTGAAGCTGAAATACACAGGGCAAACAACTCCCCCTGGCATCAAGGGATATGGCTTTCTACTCCCCACTCCCCACTTTTCTAGAGCACTCAAGTCTGATGGTCAACACTGCACTGCACTAGATGGTCAGCAGATCCCAGCTGGGGCTTGAACAACCACAGCAATGCTCACATGTGGCCCCCAGCAGCTCCCACTTCATGCAGGAATCTAAGTAGGAACCAAGTTCTTTGGAAAATCTGTGACCAATAAGGCATCCTGTTTCTCAATCCTCTATTCTCACCTGCCCTGACCTCAGCAAGGGCAATGGGCCTGGGTCTGTTCCTGTCTTTGTGCAGCAGGAATAAATCTAGAACATCAGTGTCATTACCCTCATGTGCCTGCAAAAAGAATCGTGCTCCCTCAGTGCTCGTTCTCCCTCAGTGCTCACGCTGGCTCCAGTCACACCAGCAATTAGGAGCAGAGTTTGGCCCTGACTTTTGTGTCCGAAACGGCATCCTAAAGTGATTTTTCTGTACCTCTCACAGATATGCCAGTTTGCAATCGTAACTGGAATAAAATAATATTTTAAAAAGTGCTCCAAGATGCCAATTTTACTCAATCATTTTTAGAGTGAAACCAAACTTCATGCAGTCATGAATAAATGGAACTGAACTGAGTATATCAGCTTAGGGTTTTGTCAAGAAGTGCTCATACCTCTCACAGAATACATGCCTTTTATTTCACTAGTATAATTTTATTAACTACATCTCAGTTATGCACAAAAGCTATATGAATAATTTCTGAGCTTTTTTTCCAGTTCTTAGGAAGTCTTAGAGAATCGCTAAAATGAAAATCGTTTAAAGAATAAATGATTTACTGTAGAATCTCAACTCATATTAATCAAATGATAACTAAATCATCAAGATACTTACCTAAGATTGTTCAATAAATTTGATTTCCTGTTTTTCCTCCCTCTGTTTTGTCTGTAATTCTCATGACTCTTCAAGTATTTTCTAAATTGGCATTTATTCCCTATCTGTCAATTCTTCTGCGTACGAGACTGCTTTTGATGCCAGTATAAATGCAAAAGTAAGAAAACATGGATAGACTTCCCTGGAAGACACACTCTTTCTGTAATAAATATCAACCCAACACTTCTACAATTACCAAGCCTAAATCACTTTGAAATCCATTTGAGTAGAGGGGAGCAAAGTAATGTGATTTAAATACAAATTTCTCTGTGAAGCTGCCTCTCAAACTACCAGTTATTAGCTCCATTAATTAAATGTAACAAGTGCGTGTAACAGCACAAGTAGTGCAAACTATCATTGACATAAAAAATAAAAGTGCCACAATAACATAAGAGATGCAATAGGATCAAAATATTAATTAAACTTGCCTTCATTATTTCATTTAGTAGATTACCAAACAGAAATATCCTATCAATTCTCTGTAGAACTAAGAAATCTATATATTAACTGAAAGGTTCTATTTTCTACAGTCGAATGCATTTCATAGAGCCACAGAAACACAGAATGGTTTGGGTTGGAGGGGATCTTAAAGTACATGCCTCATGGGCTAGGGCTGGGTGAATCTACACTGGTCTGAGAGCAAAAATTAAAAGGATTTGATGGATGACAAGTAGGTCCTCAGGAGGTACTCCCCAAGGCTACAGATGGAGACAAAAAGCTGGGATTTAAGAGTTGGGTGTTTCATCTTGTAAGTTAGCTTTAATATCTGCCATTCCTATGGTTTCACATTAGGGTATAAACTGTTTTAATATATAATATGTAACTATGTACCTGCATTCTGTAGACTCGGATATTAATGGCAGAGAAGCACATATTCTGTTTTCATTTGCCCATTCAACACCCTTGTCACAGCATTCTTCCACTGACAGATCTGCAGGAAGGAAGAAAGAGAGCAAAACACAATATATTTAATACAACCTTAATAACTGGTATTTCATCTGCCAGTTAAAAAAACCCAACCAAACACAAGCAAGTCAGTTTTTCCCTCCCTGACTTGCACACAGAGCAGGGCACCCATACAAAAAGCAACCATGGCCAAACAAAGCACCTGTCAGCACCTTGCAATAAAGCCCAGGGGTGCAGGTTTTCCTTCCTTGGTGAAGCAAACTGCATTTTCTCCTAATCTTCCACACAAAGACACAGCCTAGGGACTGATACACTGGCAGAAACCAGCTCAGATAGTCCTGCCAAATAAAAGGATCTTTAGGATTGCACTCCTTTATAATCAAAAGCAGCAGTAGCAATAAGCAACCTTTTAAAATCCTGAAGAATACAGGATAAATCAAATACCTGATATGAAAAACAGATGAATCTCATTACAAGCAAATTTGCAGAACTATTTTTTTTCCTGAGGTTATTATCCAGTTAATCTGTTTTCAATTTTTTACTCAGAAGTATGTCTGTAAATGCAAAAATACTGTAGAGAGGAACAAAAACGTATACGGTATTTTGATCACTTAACATATGAAAGAAAAATTAATCCTGTTACCAACTTATACCAACACTGAAACTAAGAGGAAAACCATACCAAAGACAATTATTTGTGTAGAGTATATTATTGCAAGCTTCTAATTTAATAAAACTGAATACTGTTAATGAACTGAAAAACACTACAGGTTTGCTTCATATTCCAAGTGCAAAAGTTCACTGCACAGCAGGTGTATCAGAACTTGGAATAAAACACGAGTCACACTTTTCTATTAATTATCTTGTAGTCTGAACACTGAACAGCTCCTTGTGTAACAAATATGCAAACTATGTAGAAACCCTATCTGGTTTTCCAGAGGACAGGTTTCTAACGATTTCTCTGTGTTTTCTGTGTTTTTGACTGATGGCCCTGACAAGTTTCACCCACCGGTGCTGAGGGAGCTGGATGATGACTGCCAGGCTGCCTGTGGTGATCTTGGAGCTCATGGTGGATGAGAGAAGCTCCTGAAGGATCAAAGAGAACAAGTGTCTCCCTGACTTCAAGAAGAACAAGAGAGAAGATCTGGGAAACTACAAGCTGGTCAACTTCTTACAGAATCACAGAATCATTCAGGCTGTGAGTGAGGGTGCCTAAACTCTAGAGGATTTCAAATCCCTTCCAGCCTAAATGATCCTGTGACTGATTACTTAATAAAAAGTGAGATACTTCCATCTGTTTGTTGCACAGAGAAAGGCAAATCTCATGTATTCGTTTTTTATGGAGAAGATGAAGTACAGAAGGATGAAATGACTTGCCCAAATTACACATCAAGCTGGTGGCAGAACGGGGAGCACACATGATTGTCTCATGCTTAGTTTTGGTCCAAGCAAATCTGAAATGAACACATTTCAACAGGCAAGCACATTCTATTCAAGACTACATCTTCACAAATTAACTTTCTGCAGAGTTTTGTAACAACAAGCACCTGCCTCCTCTGGCTACACCACTTACAAAGCCATCATCCTCAGGTTCTCCTGATGTAGGGCCATTACAGCCACCTTCCATCTGTCTACATAACCACCTCCTAACTTGCTGCAGTTATTAAAATAAGCTGAAATATTTCAACTGTTCATGATCACTCTGACACACATCAGATAGAATCTGTATCTGCTTAGCTGGCAGATATTCTCATGTGGGGAAGGAAAAAGCAGCTGAAAGCACATGGAAAAGTCAATTCCCTCCAGTAATTCAGGTTTTTTTGCAGGGAATAACCTATATTCCCCACTAGTGATTATAATTTAAAGCAAAAATGAAAGAGCTAAGCGAGATTTTAGGATGCATCAGTCATTTTGAAGTAGATACTCTTCAGGTACCTATCAATTCTACAGTGCAAATCTCTGTAGTATTGCACAGAATTCTGGCTTTTCCTACTTAAGAAGGATTGCATTGAAATGAAAAATGTGTAAAGAAAGATTAGGAGGATGATCAGGGGAATCAAAGTCCTGCTAAATGAGGAGAAACTGGGAGAAACCAACCCTTTTAGGCATAGATAAGTAAAACCTGTGAAAGGACACGGTTGCAGTATTACAGTATTATCATAGTAAACAACAACCAAAATTATGGATCAAGTAAACCAAACACATTTTAATAAGAAAATCATTATAAACAGAATTACATTTAAGTGTTAGTTTATAACAGTGCTCTGTATTCTATGACCCAGGTCATTCTTCTAGTGTTACCGGCAATAACGGTCAAAATTCTGTCATTACTAAGTCAAGGCAATATTTCTCTTGAATCCTTCAGTGTGTCCAGAATTCATGCCAGTGACTGAAAGCTAAGTGCAATTTATAATGCTTCGGATTAAACCAGTCTAGTAAATAACTCTGCCTGAAATCCATGCATTCGTATCTGAGCTCTTCTTTGGGAATAGGGACCCTGTCTGGGCCCTCCCGCTGACAAACATCATATGCATCAAATTTCATAAAAAGGATTACAAAAAACCTCATTTTTAGTGCTGCTGTCTGCAATCAATCTTAAGTGTGTTGAAAAATGATACACATTTAACTGAAATGCAGAGCTGGCTGCAGGTTTTTGCAGGGCTTTGTACAAATGTGTCTTTAGCCAAGTTGCTCCCCAGAAGGACAATCCCTGGCTCTGGACACCAACTCTTCCCTCCAAGCCCTGGCAACACACCTCTACTCCAACCAAATAACCCAAGAATTCAAAGCAGGCCAAGCTAAGCAAGCTTGTCTGAAAGAGTGCATCCAGACAAAGAAGGATCAAGGAGAGTTTGTTGGAGGACTGTGGTCCAGGCCTATTGTTTTGGTGACATCACAAATTCATATCCTCTAAAGATCCTGCCAAACATCTCCTGAGAATAGAGGGAAGTGAAAAACAAGCAGCAAAAAAAGCACTCCACCCTCAAGGCCATTCTTCTAGAACGTAACAATTAAACAGTGAAAAACATTTTCTCTTGACTTTACAGTTTTGTTTAAAAACTGTAATTCATGCGCAAATCCCTACTTCAAAAATCTCAAAGTGTGTGTCTCCCATATTGGGTGTCAACTTCTGATTGCACTAGAAGTGATTCTATTTGGGCATTGAGAGTTGCTAATGAGTATTTAGGAATAGGACAGACCAACCATCTCCCAGCTGCAGTTTCATTGCTGATTCAACTGCACACACGTGCACATTCATGTGGCTCCCAGTTGGAAATCTTTGAGCAAAAAGTTCATCCTGAGGCCATTTGTGCCTTCTGTCCTCTTCAGGGGACCGACAGCACAGAGGGGCTGTGGCCTCTCTGCAGCCTCTCCTAACTGTGGATTGGTACTGCAGGGTGGGCAAAGAATCAGGCAGTGGGAAGCAGAAGGCAGAAGCTACTCTGACCATGACATCTCAAGGAATCTCACTGAAAATAATGTGGTTTTTTTTCTTGACTGTAACCACATCTCTTACTTCAGCTGGTGGGCTCCTGGCACACCTCAGTGCTGCAGGGCCAAAGATGATCATGTAGGAATAAGAGTACTGCTCCACTGAACCTGGTGCTCCTTTAACAATTTTGCCAAGTGCACAATGTTTCATGCAAATCGGCCTGAGAAATCTCAGGCATCCTAAAGACAAAGCCCTCATGGGAAATTCTGATTACATCATCCGTGTTCAGATTAAATGTGCCCTTTTATTTGGAGGGAGAAACCCTACAGGAAAGTTGTAACATGGAAGAATACATTGTCAGATCCATTTTGTAAAAGTGAGGAACGCTGCTTCAGCTTTCTGGTATCACAAGACAGAAAAATATGAGGATAAACCAGAGCTCTGTTAATAGGGGAGCACATTAACTTCCTTTTCATCAGATATAGCAATTTCTTTATGCTAACTGATTCGTTCAGAAAATCCCAAGTTTATTTTGGATAAAATCCAATGCAGCTTTATCATTACTTTGTTCCTGTACAAAAGTATGAGCAGCAGGGCATCCAAAAAGACTTGAGGTCTGTCAGTATGGCAACAGCAAGGATGTCTGTCCTAATGGACACCTGGTGTATGTTGGATTCTGAGAGACATTTCAGGAGTCTTGGGAAGGAGACAGCAGAAACACAGCTGGAATGAAGTTCTCTAATTTTACAAAAGATGTCAAGAAGAAAATCTACCAGACAGAGCATGATTTAGGTCAAAAATATTCAAAACATTATGCGTGCATTCATGTGCTAGTTCTGAATTACATTTACACAGACACGATGTGTACGAGCAAAGGCTGTTTTTAAAAAGAGGTAGTTTGCTAATCTTAACAGAATTGCCATAACTTGTGGAAGTTCAAAGCAAGAAATGAGGTTAATATCTGCATAGCCTTAGACTTCTGTGATGTAAAAATTGCCTATTCAGCTGCTGCAGTGAATATTTTCTGCAGAAAAACGATAAGCTGAAGAACATTACCCAAAAGCATGCCTCCTGGAAAGAGAACCCCTGAATTGTTTACTGTGCAAATGATAAGCAGAAGTACAAAGAACTGGATAAATTTCACAGCAGTAGCATTCCAGCTAGATCAAAAAGGGAGGGTTTTTAGGTAACAATCTGCAATTGCAGCTGTTCTGCATAGGTGCCTCTAATGGAAAGGCCTATATACAGACCCTCAAACTCCTCGATTTCCCAGCCCACATAACCAGCTGCAGATGGGTATGGATTTAGAAATGAACCCAGGTCAAGGGGTCAAAATCACATCTTCTCATTAAGATGTTTATGACCTCTTAAGCACATGAATTATGTTTGCAAAATGTGGTGCAGATCTTGCCCTTCACTCAATTTACTCTGTAAAAGCTCAAGACTATGGAATGTGAGAAAAGAAAACATGATCATCACTTCTCAGCATATGATACAGGCAACAGATAGACTCTGAGAGCTCAGCACTAATCCAACAGGTTTCAGTAACAGTGTGTCATGCAGAATTTTTGGAATTCATGATTACAACACACACACTGGTTTAGGTTTCCAGTAACAAAACCACTTTCAACACTCACTGTGAACCTTTCTGATAAAACCTCTCTTGTCCTGTCCAGAAAACTCTCTCACTAGTGCTGCTCATCCAGCTAACTGCCAGCTGGAAAAAACTCCAGATCTACTTACAGAATTTGATCCTCAGAATGACAGACTGGCCATCCATAATACTCAGAGTCACATTCTCTGTCTTCCAATCTCCCTTTGCATCAGCATTCTTACAAAACTACAGCAACTGCACGTCCCTTTAACCAAGGCTCCCCTAAGCTCAACATTCAGGGCACACAAAGTGTGCTTGGCCCGCTCTGCTACGCCAAATTAATTCCTCCTGAACAATGACACCTGGCTGTTATCAGGTGGACAATATCAGCTGCTTTTCTAGCTGGGACAGCAGTTAAGTGCTGGCAGCTGTGATTTGTACTCTTGTTTTTTCCCCCTCTTTTTACAACAAACCATGGAAATGCTGTCTCTGGCAATGCAAACACACTCTGGCTGGCCACTTAAGGTATTGAATAGACCTGGAGATGTGTTTAGACAAGAGGGAAGCCAGCTGACTTCAAAGGTCCAACTGCTAATAGACCAACATGACAAATACAGCTTTGCTGCATCTTCATTTCGTGTGTAAACCTGGGGACTGGGCACACAGAGTAGGGGAAAGGGTGAAGGAGACCTGAAACGGTGAAAGGGAAAGACATACAACAGAAAATCTGGCTCCCTGATTCCCTGAAACAAATAGTTTGAACTGGAAGTAAAGGAGCAGTGCAGGAGAGCATTACCATTTATTATTTGAGACAGTGTGAGTATGCCATGGATCTCTTCAGAATGGAATTGGGATGAAGATGCCCCTGTTCCATCTTGTATGAAAAGAAAGAAGCAAAATGAATAGAAGCTTTTCCTTTTCTGCAGAGAAGTGCTGGTTCACCTCCAGACTGTTCATCAAACACACCAATATGCTGATGGGGTACAATGAACAGACACAGCTGAGCTGTGGCACTGGTCACCTTTGGACAGGAAGATATTCTTAGTCATTCCACTCAGCTGTTCTTACAGGCTCCCTTTAAGACTGCAACAGCCTGAACTTCATAATAAAAGCATCAAACTAGGACCCAGCACACCCTCTGTCCTAACACCCAGAGCAGCAGGGGCCAGGAGGAATTCTCCAGTCCATATGTTGTGGGAGGCAAGGCTGTGTTCCTCACCAGCTCGCCCTCTCCTGTCCTGCTCTGGTCCCTCAAAGAGGATCTAAGACTTTGGGCTTCTGTCCTCCAAGTGTGAGGGGTCACACTGGAGCTTTATGGGCTCACAGACAATCACCCACAATTCACAGGCAGCTAAGAAATATGACATTCTCTCTAAACATATTTAAAGGGTTTGAACCTTTACTTTCAGATTCTCAGCTGAGGGTGATTATTTCAGGACAGCTGAAATCACTGAAGAAACCCAGTTAGCACAGTAACTAGAGCAGCAGCACCCTAAAGGAAATGCCTGGTATGTTAGTGTGTTTTGTGGTTGGTTTGAAAACAGCCAACATTTTACTGGAAATTTTTTAGTTCTGGAGAACACTCATTTATAGGGAATGTGACTCTGGTAGCACCAGCAATGGCCATCACACAACTAGGCAGATTTTTCAGATACAGCCAAACCTCATTTTATGAGATATCTGTGTCCAGTTTATAAAACAAGTTCTTTAAAACCTTCCATGGCAGTAGCTGGTGACAAGGACAGGCCTGACAGAAGCAATGCTATATAACATCCATTATGTCCTTAGTGGGGAAAGCACATGCTTTACTGCAGAGTTTTTATTTTTTTTATTTTGTCTCAGGTCTAAGAAAAAAAATCTTTCTAAAAGTAGGCAGCTGGCTACTAAAACAAGAAAAGACAAGTCCATTTATTGCAGGAATAAGGCATCTTAGTTATATATACATATATGTGGATCTCAAAATGTCAGAGAAGATAATGCCGTAGAAGGCCTCAAGAAATTATCTTGTCTTACTTGCTACTTTCAGGGAAACCTGATAAAATTCAGTCAGTTGTGGGCAGAGTTCTATGTAGTTGTTCAAGATCAATATCCAGTGAGGCTGATTCCCAAACTTGTGAAGGCAATGTGCTCTTCTGCTCCAAGATCTCATGCATTCAGCAACAATAGAAATTTTTTTTATAATATGTTACCTCACTGTTCACTCTAAAAGTGCATTTCAATTCATTCTTTTGTTACTACTTTTTATACACTCAACTTTCTGTGTACCTGAAGTCTGCTGCTCCCTGAGGATGCCTTTTCTGGGAACAAATTAGCACCAATTTTTTCATCTTTCTCGATAGGTTATTTTTTCGGCTTCTATGAGGAGGCTGAAGGTTAAAAACCATTAAAACTCAAAGAATAAAGACTGTCATGAAAATCTCTAGAAGATATAAAAGTATTAAGAGAAACTTGCAGTCCACTGAATCAGCATTGTGTAAACAGCTTCGTTTCCGTCCCAGACTTTACAAACTCACAAGAACATGAAAAAGATGATGCATTCACAGCTCTGATGGACACAGGTGAACTGAAGAACCCATTGAAGGACATACGAAAAAGACTCATAATTGGAAGAGCTGCCACAGCTCTGCCTGACTAACACATGCTAAACTTTGCCCTCCACTCTTCCCCTGTGAGAAAATCATGCAAATAATGAAATAATTTCATAGGATGCTGATAGGAAAAGTGCCACATAAGGCTTTTTCATATAAGAGAAAATTTTAATCTTCTCTTGATTTCTCATTTCAAACAATGAAAAACTGTATGATTAGAAAGTTTTATTTAGAGTATTAAGATTAACCTATTGCTAGTCCTATTCATTTGTATAAAGACCTAAAATGTACTGCAGTAAATTACAGTCTTTAGGTAGACCTTAAAGAGCTTTGGATTGAGTCCAAGTGTATGAATACATCCAAAATAAAGCTACTTAAATAAGAAGAATATGAGAATGTGACAGAGCAGCACGTCTCAGAATACTGAACATATATGCTCAAGCATTTCTATTGCCATAAAATGATTTCTATTGCTATTCCTGTAAAATGATTACAGGAAAAATATTTTCACACTGAGATTTCCGTGTTTTCATCTGACTACAAAATGAACAATAATAATTATGCTTTTATATACTGCTAAAGTAAAGCATATCTACTCTGTAGGCGGCATGTTTATTGCTGAATAAAAAAAACTATGGACAATGATGAAAGATTCTGATATTCTAGTACTGCCATATTTAAAGAATAGTCAGGAAACACTAAGCAGATGGGACAAAATTTATAGCACAATGGGTCAAGGTTCATGTATGGAAGGAACCACAGACTTTACAGAGCAGGAAGAAAATCCAGATCCTTTTTTTGCATATAATTATATAGCAATGCTTTAGGGAAGGTTTCATTTTAGAGAAAATATTACTAGAACCCTGACATGAGACTTTCCTCATTTTGAAATTATCATTACTGAGCCACAAATCAATATCTAGCTCTCCCAGATTTTCTGGCTAAGCATTTCTATTAAAAGTATACTCAGTACCTGAAATTTAGTCAGTGACAAGAGCAAAGCTGGAAGGTGGCACTATTTCCAGTGGATGTACTGCAAGTAGCATTTGCACATTATATCCTTGCAAAGCTTCATAAATCCTTGGAGACACCCTAAAAAGCTGGAATATACCATACAAAGTATTTCTACATCTTTACACTGAAGCACTGATAAAAAAGATCTTTTCTTGTATTGCTTTCTTTATTACTGAGATTCAAGTCTCAGTACAGATTTTGACTAGACTCAAAACCAAACCATGTATTGGGGAACATACTGCATCCTTGTGCAGCATTGCTCATTTGTGGTGCTACCATAACCCAGAAAACAATGTTCTACCTACAGCTGTGTACTCAGTACCCAAAACTACATCAGCTTTCTATAAATTAAAAAGTAACAATAATTTGATTAACTGAAAAGAGTATGAATGAAAATCCCTGAGAATCTTGAAATTTACTTTCTTCATAAGACTTCACAGACTTCAAATCCAAAAGGAAATTTCTCAAATCTTTTAAGTCTGAGGTAGGTTGTGATAGATAAAAATCAGAGACAAAGGACTCCTTAGTGCTGGAGGAAAATAGCAATGTTACTTGCTTTAAAACGTGAACAGAAGAAACTTCACAAGCCGCCTTAGCCAAAGATTTGTTGGTATATTGAGGAGCATACAAGCATGGCAGATGCCTAAGACATGCTGCATCCTGCTGAGCAGAGAAGACTTTCAACACAACTTCTGCTGGACTGTCCTGTGTTTTACCAGAGACAAGCAACCTTGCCAAGTCTGATAAACATGCAGGTGACTGCCACAATTTTCCCCTCACTGTACACTCTGTCACCAAAAATCACACAGTTTCTCACCTTAGCAGGTCCTTTTCTATTCCTTCTCCACTTGACATTATTCTGAGCAATTCTAAGCTAATTTTTATTCATAAAATATTATGGCCAGTAATTCTAGCCATTTTTCTAGGACTTGTCACTGATCTGTAGTGACTTTTTCTCTCCTTTTTAGGCTTTTTGTTTGTTGTGGCTTCTTCCTGCATTTTCTCTCTTGCTCCCTACAACTCCTTCATGGACTTCTTTGCAGATAATTTTTCTATTCTTTCTTACCCTGCAATCTTCTCAACCTTCTACTTCCACTTCTACATCTTATCTTGGAGCAATGCTATCCAACCTCCCAGTTTAATTGTGTGATGACTTAATTATTAAAATCTCACCCCTGGCCTACCTCCTTCCATCTAATCTACATAAAAACACCAGTGCCTAACATTTCCAGAGTGCTTACAAAAGCTTCTGCCTATTTTGGCTAAAAATTACCTGCTTACTTTGTTATTTCATAACTTCACTCATTTTCTTTGCTTCCTGTAACAGTCAACCATCACTTTCTGCTACATTTTCACAAAAGCTTTTGTTCATTTATGTCTTTCCTACTAACCCACTCTATGTTACCATTAAAATTCTTGCCTGTACCCTGAAGTTGTTTTATTTGGATTTCAGCTCTCTCCTTCTTGACCTTCTCTGTTTCATCCCCTTTTATTTTCTACAGATTTTTTACGACATCAAGTAAACCCAGATTCTCTACTTACTGAATTCATTTTACCACCTACTTCTTTAGAAATATCCATAACTCAAAAAACCAAACTCAAAATCTTTCATGGTCCCAGTTAACTATTTCAGTCAAGTCCCAGAGGGCTAAAGCCCATCTTTCATTTCAGAAAATAGTAATAGAAGTATTGTAGAACAAGTTGGTCTTAACACAACTATTTATTGAAAACACATGTAAAGTTGATATGAAACTCACAGAATGGACTGAAGTAGGATGACAAATAAATAACTTTTGAAAATGCATTGACCTACTCTCAGATAATGCCTGAAACCTAACACAACAATATAAATATACTGCAGTAACTTGATAAGCTGGTTTATGGGGGTTTCTCTTGGATTTCACTAACACGTCTGCTTTCAATTACACAGATGAAAAACAAAGAGCTTTAACATCTTGCTCTTCTCCTGATTGCAATAAAATGTCATTTCTGAAAATGGCCTCTTAAAAAAAAACTCAACTAAAAGCTCATTTAGAGGTAGGACTCATGTTTTAGAACTGGTAGTATGTGATTTTTTGGAGCAGATTTTATCTATGATAGCATGCAAGAAAGCACAGATTTAGCCTTTTATGTGTCCTACCTCCACCCATATACTTCTTATAAATATACTGTTATAAAAGCACATGTAAAAATCATAATCTTAAAATAAAACTCATTCCACAAAGTCAGTGGAACATTTTTTTTATTACAACAGTAAGCTTCCCCTGAATAGACATGTTTCCAGATGTTTAGTGAGTTAAAACTGTGCCTGTAGTACCAAGATGTGCCAAAGAGAGAGCTACAGGATGAACTATTAATACACTGGCTGGCTATGGTGATGTAATTCATCTCCTTCTGTTTATAGTAGATGATACATGTTAAATAACGCAATGTTTACAGTGAAAGAAAGCTGCACCATGAAATGTTTTAAGGTTTTAAGATCCTTCCTCTTGCAAAGAATGATGTTACATACCTATAGCCACGTGCACTGGGCAGCTCCCCTGAAGGCAGTCCCTTCAGTTTCTTCAGGATGAAGACTTTAAGAGCTATTGATGTTTTGATGATTCATTAGTAAGGAAAAGCAAGTAAGAGAACTGATGGTAACAAGTTGAGAAGAAAACTGGATTTCATAAATACGCTGTCCTAGTAACTTGGCAATTGTATCACTAAAGCATGTAAGAGCTCCTCTCTGCTCCAAGGCCCCTTATTCCAGACCTGCAGGGGAGCACAGGCTCTGCCCCAAAGACTTCAGCAACATGACCTCACCACGTCATTACTCCAAAACACAGACTATTATTCAATATTCAATAATTATTTCATTAATCAAAGTCTACTCTTTAAATGCTGATCTCCTAAGCAAGGATCCTCACCTGCTTTCAGACAACTAAATCTAATTTGGGAATAAAAACCTGATATACATTTTACTGCCAATTTCTGTGTTAAGAAAAAACTTCAAAAAACTGAACTTACAGATCTAATGACTTCCCAGTTTTCTAAAAAGTAATCAAATAACTAAGGTTAAATGCACAGATGTTACTACAGAGCAATTTTTTTCATGTTCTACAATAATATTGAATGCTTAAAATTACTATGTCTGCTCACTATGACACATCAAAACCTCAATTTTGCTGATGTACTCTGTTGTCTAAGGCGAAGTGGGAGATATTTTGATTCTGGAGGTGAATGCTGCTCTTCTGACAGTCTTATTCTGTCCCTCTTTAAAAAGAGCACTGCAATCTCTTCATCAAAAGCAAGAATTTTGACAGGTATCTGTAACAAGTGCTCTATTAAAATCCAAGACCCAAGCCACTGTGATAGTAACAAATTATTTCCTTCACTGGCCTTTGTCTGCCTAGGCCAGAGACCATGTGTTTCCAAGTACTTGCCCGGAGTGTAATGAAACCTCAGTGGACCCCTCGGGGTTACTCTAATGGAAAAGGCACTTACCTGTTAGCAGTGATAAATTCATTATCACCATAGGACAAATACTTTCTTTGTCATCTCCTACAAATTAAGATTTGCATGAGATTGCTAAAAGTTCACATCCTCTCTTCAGACAGTACTAAGAGATCAAGAAAGAGGTGTGCAATACAGAAAAGGAGTCGCAGCCCGGATCCAGATCCCTGCTTTCAAAAGCAACCACATCACACGGTATCATTCGTAAATGCTCTGCATTTTGCCTCCAAAACCCCCGCATCCTCTGCTTCGCTATTCCTCCCGCTCCTCTGGGATTCCAAGTAACTGCTGCTGCAGTTTCCCCTGGTTTTCGGGTTGTGTGTTCGGCAGATCAGAGCGGACGCCTCCGCTGCCCGCCGGTGCGGGACCCATCACTTGGCGGTGCCACCAAGGGGACGAGGGGCACCGAGCGGCGGCCGCCCCGACCCGTCGCGATTCCTGCGATACCCACCGGACCCCGGGTGGGGGTGTCCGTCGGGTGTCCCCCGCTCACCCGGGAGAGCGACACGGCCCGTCCGGCAGAGCCCCGCACCGAACCTGCCCCGGGGCAGCGGGACCGGCGGCGGCGGGGCCGGTGCGCACCACGCCTTTCTGCTCGCTTGGACGTGGCAGCGGCGCTTTAAAGCCTGCCCGGAACGTCCAGGGGCACGGGGAAGAAGGGGGCCCCAAGGGGGACACCGCGGGCAGCCCCGTCTCGGAGCCCCCGGCGGGGCAGAGCAGAGCCCGGCGGCTCGGGGCGCTGGGAGCCGCTCCCGCCCTTACCTTGTCCCCGGAGCGGAGGCAGCAGCGCCAGGAGCAGCAGCAGCCGCAGCGGCCGGGCCCCGCCGAGCTTGTCCATCAGCGGGGAGCGCTCGCTGCCGGCGGGTCTCGGCTCTCCTGCGGCGTCCGCTGGGCTCCCCCTTTTCGCTGGTGCCGCTGTTATCCCAGCCGCCCGCGACCGGCTGGAAATAGAGCTCGCGGGAACCCCCCACTCGGTGGGCTTCACAAAGATTTAATTCAGTGCCTGCCCGCTTAATTATACAGCCTGCAAGGGCTCGGCAGAACAGAGCCGTCCCGGCAGCTCGGAGGCACGAACCCTGTTGCTTCTGATACCCTGCCGCCCCCACACGCCCTACAAGTGACTCCCTGGAGCTCGGAAACTGCAGATCCCCAGCGTGAACCTCGGGCCGGCGTGACTGATTCTGTGAAGGAGAAGTGCAGCGACTTCTCTCGACTCCAAGTAGGAGAAAGCCACAAACAAAGGCAAGGCGAAGCAAAACAAAACAAAAGAAACCACCTAGCAGAGGTTTAACCTCTAAAGGGGAGATATTCACCCCCCCTTCTAGGTCTTTCCGTGGATTTTACCCCAATACAGCTTTTGTCAATAAAATAAGATTTTAAAAAGGACAGAGATTCTAGAATCTTTCAATGAAATTCAGTGGGGAAAATTTAAAAAATTCCTTATTCCCTCCCCCTCCTCTTAAGAAGTCAGGATGAGAATTTAAACTCAAATGAGCCAGCTCTGCTCTCTCTCCCCTCCCTTCTTTTTTCTTCTTTTTTTTCTTTTTTAACCCTCTTATCTTATTTAAACAGGAACACAAACACTGATAGTGGTCGAAGGACCCAGTTGGCAATGCTGTTGCTGAGATCTTTAAGATAATGAGAGGGATAATATTTGCAGGCAAATGGGGATGGAAACACACAGGGAGTTCAACACCCCTGTATACTTTGCCCTCAATTTTACACAAACAAAGAGTTGGAGTCATTGTGTGTTTACTTGGAGGTTGTGCTATGTGGACTCTGATTGGGTTATTCTTCTTGTAACTACTCAATAATGCAACTTTTGAGTATCTCTCCTCAAAATTTTTGGAAAAAGTATTTAAGGCAGTAAGAGTTGAATGTGTGTTTTACTCCGCACCAAGTTATTTGTACTTTTCTAACACAAGAACATAAATACAGCCATAAGGCCAAGAGTCCAACTATCTCAATAGCTTGTCTTCAGCCACAATCATAAAGTAGTGGAAGAGCATGAATAAGAAAAACACACATGATAATTTTCTTGACTACTCTCCCGGCCTTCAGTTCCTTTGAGTTTGGAGCATTTTCCTCAGTAAAATGTGGTCTGTGTGTACTAAGTAGCCCTCAGTGAATTTCTGTTCCATGTATTTATCATGTCTCCCCATGAGTTCTTGTAAAACTTTATCATCCAAAATGCCCTTTGGCAACCACTTTCATGGATTTACCAGTGACTGTGTGAAGGGCCATTTCCTTTTGTTCCTTTTGAACCTGGTTCCAACGCCCCTCTGGTGCTGCCTCCCACATATACTGCAGAAAGTTACTTAATAATTGACCTCCATCCACGCTCAAAATGCCCACATCATCTTCCTTTAACTGATGTTTCTTTTTTTAAATTTTTTTGTTTGTTTGATTGACTGGTTGTTTTTTTCCTCTCTATTTTATTGGGAAGGGGCAGCTGGAAAAGGGGAAAAGGATGGATGGCTGATTTTATTTGGGGGAGATTTTAATTGGGGGATTTTCTACATAAGCATATCTATTTCTCTCTCTTCTTTAAATGCCCTCAGTTTAAAAGGATTTTACATCAGTTACACTAGGACCTTGCCAGTGTTTCACTCCAGCCTCCAAGCTATGATTTCTCATCTATCAGACAGCTTGCAGAGACACCTCACAAAGATTACACCTTGTCTAAAATTCATAGCAGTTTACTGAACCAGAGGAATCTCCTCTACAGAAAGTCTGGGTCCAGTTCAATATTGCCTTATTTCACTCTACATTAAAAACCTCCCCTAATTGATTAAAGGTGGATAGAAAGAACTTCACCCAGCATGCCTAAAACAGTGTAAAGTCATACATAATAGCCTGTCCACACATGGAGTTACCCTGATTAACACCATGTGTGGACATTTTTCCTCCAGAGTAAAAACTCCTTGTTCCCATTTAGTTTACCACTACAAACTATACCAGACATGAGGCAAATTGAAATAAACATTTAAGAAGTATTTCTAGAAAACGTCATGATTATGGTCATCTGCAGATCTGACAATAGGTTTTTGCTTGGTTGGGGGTGGGGTTGTTTTCGCTTAATACACATTTCTACTATAAATTGGCTCTCTCACCTACAGTCAGATGGAGAGGCCTCGAGTACATGTGATTCCAATTACTGACCCCAAGCTTTGTAATGAGCTGAGCCACGCACTTCAGGCTCAATCCAGAGGTCCTGGGAGTCAATGGAAAGCAAGGGCTTACGAGAGGGAACATTTTGCATAACCACATTTTTTTTCTTATATCTGTTTGTAAAGGCTCTGTAATCTTTTGTGTAGCTCTAAAACAAACAAATTCTTTAATGAGGATTTTGTTTCTACTTCAGAAGAATAAAAATCATTTGCAGAAGCTCAGATTAATGAGTAATGACAGCGTAACAAATCACTGCTCAAGTAATTTCCAAGGGTCCTGTTGAGAGTAGATGCATGCAAGTAGATTGACAAAGAATTTAGAATTACTTTATCAAATCCAGCCATCTATGGCAGCAGGTCCACAGCTCCCATTTGGCTGCTTAGGAATTCTTGGGATGGCCTGGTTAAGTCTCTATAAGGGTATCAACCTCTGTCTAATGAACAAAGCTGACCCCAAGTCCCAGCTGTTGTGCTTCCCAGCTCATCTCTTTTACTGCAGCTCCCAAAGCCTGATTTTTTTTTACCACTCCACCTATCTGTCCCAGAAGTTGAGCAAAAGAGAGGGAAATGAAATTGCACTGTCTTTCCTGTTTTCAGGAAGAATGTTGCAAGGAAGTTAAGAGACTCGCCTAGAAATTAAATCTAACTGTAGATTTCTGACTGTAAAGGGAAACTCCTTGGGCCCTATGGCAAAAAATGAAGCCACATTTTGGCTCTTATTATGTGCAACATTAAAGATGCATTAAAAGGCAATTTTTCTTACTTAACAGGAAGAATACATCACTGATTGGTATAGACACACAAGGGTGGAGAGGACTCATGTGGATCTTACCATCTCCCACTGTACATACAAGACCTTGAACTCTACAGTAGGTAAATCCGTGGCTATTGGAGCACAAATGACCACTCAGCTTAGCTCCAAACACTACATGGTACAACTGACATTTGGCTTCTTTCCTGTCTGGAGTAAGAAAAGAAAAAGAAACTTAGCAGAGTTTTCAGAGGTGGATGCACAGTAATCCTTGGGTATTTTTTGAAATGGCTACTGCCACTACAGATAACAATTGCTTGCTTGTTTGGGGTCTAAATCAATGCAGTTAAGTTTTTAATAGCTCTCTGTGCTTGTATTCATGTTGAAGTTGTCACTTTGTGCATCACCACTGATCACCAAAGCCCCTGAGGGTAGTATCACTTGGGGACACTTTATATGCATTTTCCATATCAAGGATTAATTTGGAACAAATCAGGATGCAGACACATCCCCATCCTGAAATCCAAACTACAGAACATCCATACCAAATGGCTCCCAGCCTAGGTAAACAAAAGGAAATGGGAGGACTGGGAGCCTCCTCTGCTGCCTTACAAGTCCAAAACTGCATCTCCAAGAAGGCCCACCCAGACACACCAGGCTTGTTATAGCTTAAGGCAGAGCTGGAATTCCTTCTAAAATAAATACCATGTTATTCATAACAATGCTATAGTTAGACTGGTTTTTATATAAATTGTATTACATACAAATAAAAATATATAAATAAGTCATAGTATACATATATATTTATATATAAATACTTAATAACTATTCCATTTGCATATATAAGAAATACAGATGCTTGTATCCAAACAAGAGAATCTACCTGGGCTCTGTGTTTCAAATCCTAAAGACTGTCAGGAGAGGCTTGGTTTATCTTAAAGAGCTTTCCTTATGAAAGGCAAAACCTTTTTTCCCTCTTTGCATGGATCAGGTAAATATTCCAGGCTAGGAACTCATAACCCTGAGTCCTTTTCACCAACATTGCTTCTAAGCATGTTGAGGTTTTGCTCGTTTTGGAGTTTGTATCCATTTTTTACGTGTTGCCTACATTTTCTTTTCTCTCCTGTTTGATTTAGGAAAACAGATGTAGCTATCTTGGACACTCAGAACACACACTGGTTGTCCTTTAATATGTATGGGGACTGCTTCTAAGACAAGAGGGGAGTTTATCTGGGCATAAAGGAACGCTTTGATGATCCACGTCATTTCCCTTGTGGCATTATTTGTAGAGTTCAGGAATAACTCAATCTGACATTCATGGGGCATTTCCTGCCTCTCCTTCTAGAGATGCATCCTCCCAGTCTCTCAGATCTCTCACTTCCCATAAATTTCCTTTCCCTTTCTAAACTTTCTCATGTCCCCACTCACTGAATTAGCCTGAAGTCTGGATCTGCAAGGTGTTTTCCATGACCTAGGAAGGCTGGAATCTTTTGGATAAGCTGGAGAACAGTGTGAGTCATGCACACACAGGTAGGAGGGGATGATGGCATCTGCTTCAGACTCTACTTGGAGCCTCCACAAATCCACAAACAGCAGGGATCAGTCGCTATTTTAGCTGCAGTCTAAATAAAATCTCATTATAAAGGGTGGGGAAAATTCATCAATAAAGTAAATAGCTCCTCCTGATAAACCTGGTAAATCTGAAGTCCATTCCTTGTCAAACAAAACTAGTATCTGAGTATGTGACCCAAAGATCTTTGGGCACCACAAAATATACAAGTGAATAGAAGACACTTCACTCTTGAATAAATAAAATCCCTGAATCAGTTGTGCCTACCAGCTTCAAACCAGGAGTAGTTTCTATGTTTCCTCATGGTCACTGAAGACCTGCATCATCCAGTGATGATTCTTTGTTGTTTCATGAATTTGCTGCATTATTTACAAGTCTTTTTGCATAGTTCTAATAAACAAGAACCCATCCTACCCATCTGCAAACAGTCCCATCCTTCAAGAAAACCTTTATTTTAGCAATAGAAACTGTGATTTAATGTAAGCAGACAGTCAGTAGAAAGAGTATGAACATTGATAAAACTGCAACAAATTCATGTATACTCATTTCCTCTTTCTCCCTCAGTTTCACAGACAGCCTGTTTCTTTTTCTCAGTCTCAGTTTCCTTATCAGAGGTTCTCAAAATTTATTTACTCGTGTACCACATCTTTTAGACTCCACAGCCTTGGGTTTAAAATCTTTGTCCCAGGAACACGAGATCATTCTTGGTGGCCTGATTCTACAACCACATGTTAATAATACTGTTTACAGGGAGTGTGGCTTGCATTTACAAAATGCTGACACAATTCTGAGCTGTGGCTATGAGACGGTACCTTAAAAAACATGAATTTAAAAGTTATTGTAGTGTAGCAAACTGATGAGAATAAAAATATTATAAACTTACCATATTTTCTGGCACGATTCCACAGAAACTGCTTGATACCTGGTATGTGTGAAATTTGTACACGCTGGGTTTTAATTAGAAGGGTGAATGGATCAGAAGATCTATGTACAGCTGCAAAATGCAAATATTGAATGAACTTCATGTTCCATGCTGCGTGTGCCCTGTGGTTCTCAGGACAGCCAGTTTCATTTGTATGAACTCCATCATTAGCCACAGCCCACGTGGATGAGGAGGCTGGCTCAGAGTCTTTGGAGAGCTGTGGTAGACTCTAAGTTTTGGATAGCGTTGAGTTTTTCTGTCTGTCTGTCTTTGTCATTCCTTCCTCAGCTCCTGGGTGAGCTCTGGAAGCAGAGGAAGCAACAAGGTTTAGGTTCCAGCTAAAAGAACTTGAAACAGCTAACCCTTTCTTTTCCAGACTACCCTTTCCTGACACAATCTTATTTCTTTTGATTTTGATCTCACAACTGTTCTTTCATATGGAGTTTGGAATTGGGTCAATGAGATATTCCTGCAAGAGGGAAGAACAGCCCCCAAGGGAACATATGAAAATAGGACGTGGCATAGAGACAGCAGCAATTTACACCAAAAGGAGGTAGAAAAAATATCCAGGCTGCTCACAAAATGACCCCCCACACCCTGAAAGTCCTAAATATTTAGGAATTAATTATCCAGGAGAAACGAGGCCTGCCAAATGGCAAGTTTGAGAACACTTTAACAGGCATTCTGTTTCTAGCTCATTCTCTCTGGCTTCTGAGCTATCTTTTGGCCAAATACTGGACCTGGACCTCTTGGTGCCTCATGTTGTCTGTGGAGATAACCTGATCTGTAAAACGTTTTGAGCTCCATAAAATGAAACAAGGTGCATAAGAATTAGTTGTTAGAAACTAGCAACTTTAAGCCATTAGCTTCCCAAGATTGTGGTATGAAGTAATTTGGGCCAATTTTAACTTAATTTTCATTTCCCCTGTTTCAAAGCAGCAACCTATATTACAGTAACATTAGTGTTCAGAATAGCTCTCTTATTTTCTCCAAACTTAGAAATGGACAGGCAGTCACATTTCCAGCTGAATAGCAGATACAGACATTTGCTGGATAGTTATTCTGTAATTTGTACTCTACCTCTGAAATATTCCACAAACATACAGGCTGTCATTACAAAGATCTGACTTGTGCATGTCAGTAATAGTTGCATTGCAAGTCAGAAAACAGGGTTCTTTCAAAAAGGTGTATTTGGGGGCTATATAAATGGTGTCTTAACTCTCCTAACTATCCATAGATGGGTTCTATGAAAAGCATTTGCAGAATTATTTACATGAATCCAGAAAAAGAAGTGCCTTTATTCATCCCAGTTTATGCAATATACTGTATTTAATAGCTCTGCTAAAGACAAGTGAAAGCTTGGCTCCAAGGAAATCACTGCCAAAATTCCCACTGACTTCAGTGGGGCCAATACTGCTGTTAACTCTTCCCTACAAGGAAAATCCAGATTGCCCAGGAAGCTGGCCTGCCTCTGCTAAGACCTCAATCCAGGCTGCTCACAAGTTGAACTGACTTTGTACAATTATGAAAGCTGTTATTCTTGAGAATTTGCCAAATTCTCAAGACAAAACTAGCATAATAAATTATCCCCAGACTTTTACCCTGGAGTAAAACAAACCCTCTCATTTTATAAATGAAAGCACCTATGTTGACTTCCATATTCCAGTGGTTTCACTGACAGTTTTACAGAAATTTAAAAATTTATTATTAGTTCCAAAAAGAAACTCATGCTTATTAAATGAACACTGATGAAACATTCTGCCTCCAAGTTTGACATTTCATCATAAATGCACTAAAATATATAAAATCTGTTGAAATATAAGTATATTGTTTTGTATCTTCTGAAACTATCAGAATTAAGGATGATTTATAGCCTGTGAGGAAAGGCTAAGTGAATTAGCCTGACAAAGAGAAGGCTCTGGGGTGACATAACTGCCCCTTCCAGTACCTGAAGGGAGCCTAGAAGAAAGAGGGAGAGAGACTATTTAAAAGGGCCTGGAGTGACAGGACAAAGGGGATCAGTTTCAAACTGACAGAAAGAAGGTTTAGACTGGATATTGGGCAGAAATTCTCTGCTGTGAGGGTGGTGAGGCCCTGGCACACAGACTCTGGCACACACAGATGGCTGCCCCATCCCTGAAAGTGTTCAAGACCAAGTTGGACAGGGCTTGGAGCAGCCTGGGATAGTGGAAGGGGTCCCTGCCTGTGGCAGGGGGTGAAATGGGATGGGCTCTAAGTTCTCTTCCAACACAGAGCACTCTATGATTTAAATTTCTGTCTATTCCAGACCATTTACTACACCAAACCATTCCTCTTCCCTGTTCCCATCAAAATACAAAGATGACTTTGTGAATAGGAAACAACCACAAGGAACAAAATTTAATGTGGTAAAGAAAATTCCAGAAAAGCAACATTGTGATAGTGCAACAGAACTCCTAAAAATCCAACTGTGGAGAGTTCTCTCAATAAGTTATACTGAGGATGGTTCATATTTAGAGTCCTCTGCTAAACACACAGAATGCAGACCCATGTTAGTGGTCACTGACTCTCTGTGTCCCCTTGCAAAGTCTTTCTAGCTGCTTTTCTTTTGAACTCTCTAAAGTTCCACAGTACTGTTCAAGTGTTCAAGTACTGTTGTTCCAATCATAGCTGGAAGAAATTGGACTGTTTGCTCTGAAGCAGCAAAGCTAATAATAGCTTTAACTTTGCAAGGAACTGCCACTGAAGAAACTGGTAATATTTCTGTTGGAGTGCTGTAGGACTTGCTCCCATGGGATGCTACATAGCCTGATTTCAATACAGCCAAACACTTCATCATTATTTAACAGGCTTATTAACTTCTCTGGGATTACTCACACACCTTAATTTATATATGCCATTAAATTCTTTATTGAACTGGGTTATATAAAGTGTCCTAAAAAAAAAAAAATGTCCACTCATGTTTTTCATTTTCCAAAATGTATGTTGAGAACTGTAGTCTTTCACTATGATTTCTGAAGCCAGCATTTGCCAGACTCCATCATGGGTCAAAAGAATCTTTTTCACACACATGTTGTTCATGCCTCCTTCTGTATTTTCTGACAGCTCACAGAATCTGAGGTCCTTTTCACTTCACTGCCTGTCACAGTGAGCTGTTT
Organism: Bombycilla garrulus; assembly: GCA_013400315.1. Lineage (NCBI taxonomy): Eukaryota > Metazoa > Chordata > Aves > Passeriformes > Bombycillidae > Bombycilla > Bombycilla garrulus. Next base: position 1,351,309 of record VXBU01005971.1, read on the forward strand.
CCTTTCTTAGTAAAGCCAGCCTTGCTAGAAATGTCTGCAAATTCTCTTCTGGTTTGCTGTTCTGTTTCTAGTAAAAAAATTCATGCTGCAGTTTTCATCGTCAGATTTCTCTTCAACTCAACGTTGAGGAAGAAGGCCCAAATAGTAATGTCAGCACTGCTTTCATATGTCACTCATATGTAGATTTTCAAAAGAAAAAGAAAAAAAGAAAATTTCCCCCTTATATCCTGAGTTTATTTATTCTGTGAAGGAGGCAATGACTGTTCTTTTTAAAGAGCTAGCAGTCTTGGCATTCAATTTTTCTTCAGAATTTACTTTAATGGAGAACACACACAAGAATGTGTTTGTATCTCAGGCAAGTGTATCCCACATCCATGGGATACAGGAGTAGGGACTTTCAGGAGATTACAAGCACATTAACACACTGTCACAACCCCCTGACTGTTGTTCATTGTGTTTTAGCTGAGAGTCATCTCTTCCAGGCATGGTTCTACATCCTGGAATCACTCCTTTATTTGCTTATGTGGACACTAGCTGGCCGCTTCTAGAGGATCTAGCACTGTGGAGTGACATTTGTAAAACCAGAGTCCTAGATATTGCCCTCATATAAACAGCAACTAGCAGTAGTAATGGTCTATGAAATATTAATAAAAGAATAAAGAACCCATCTGTTCTCTCTTCCTACATTCCCTGGCTCCTCTTTATACAATATAATTAATATTTCCCTTAGACACCAGATAAAATACTGGAGCCTTAAGCTGTCAGAGTTGCTAATAGCTTCTCATCAAAGTGATGGCTTTTGAGATGAAAGATTAACTAGAGATCTTTCCTGCTAGAAAGACAAGTTTGTTCTTAAGAGCACTGCCAGGATAGAAATGAGACTTAATTGTGTATGTGATTTCAAAAAGTCCTCACTATTTAACCAGCAGGATGGCAAAGTCAGAAAGTGCTAATCAGAAAGATTTTGTCACCCTTTATAATGTTTTCAGCATTATATTATTTTTCAAGCTTTGTAAATAATCACAGCATTTTTTAATGCCTTCCAACAGTGTTATGTCCCACACCACCTTCCTTCCAGACATATGACGAGAGGGGAATGTCAGAATACCTCTTCCTACAATTTTTTTAAACTGGTAAATCCTAGAGAAAACTTCTGTCCCTTCTATGAACAGTCACCCATGAAGCTTCAATTTAGACATGGCTGAAGAACAACAATTCATTCTTTTCTCCCACCAAAGACTGATGTTTCATTATTTCATACTTGCTATTCTTTGGGGGTTTTATCCTTTCTTCCACTTTACACTCATTCTGATGACTCCTTTGGCTGTCATGGAACCACTGTATTCCATGGTTACTCTCTGCTTCTGTGACACACTGATTAATAAAGTCCCTTTAAGGTCTTTTGTTCTGTTTGAAGTTTTGTTTACAATCTTTCTTACTAAGTGGCGTGGTTTGATACTGGCCAAACACCAGGCACCTATGACAGCCACTCATATGCCCTCCCCTGCCACAGCTGGGGAGAGAAAAAAAAAGCAAAAAAAACAAAACAAAACAAAACAAAACAAAACAAAACAAAACAAAACAAAACAAAAAAAAAAAAAAAGGTTCCTGAGTTGAGGAAAGAACTGGAAGAAAATACCCCAAGGGAGAAACAAGTCTGGCTTAAAGGTACAAAGTGTTTTTGTTACTAGCAAAATCAGAGGAGGATAATGAGAAGTAAAATAAGCCTTTAAAACAACTTTTCTTCTGCCAACTCCTCCCTCCTTTCCACTGGTAGCACAGGGAGACAGAGCATAGGGGTTTTGATCAGTTTGTCACCTGAGGTTTTGTTGCAGCGCTCAGGGAGAGGAGTCCTTCCCCTCAGGAGACAGTTCTCTGTGAACTTCTCCTGTGTGTGGTCCCACTCTCACGAGCAGCAATCCTCCCAGAACTGCTGCAGTGTGGGTCACTGTTCCCCGGGGGGCAGTGCCCCAAGGACAGGCTGCTCCAGCCTGGGAGCAGGGCCCCTCTGCCCCGGGTCTGCCACTGGATCACAGCCTGCTGCAGGCATCCACTGCTCNCCCAGGGGCTGGGGATGGATCTCTGCATCCCTGTGGATCCCCAGGGGTTGTGGGTGGATCTCTGCATCCCTCATGGATCCCACACATGTGTTTTCTGGGACAAACACAACCACCTTCTCTTTTGACCCTAATGCCTATGAAAAGCACCTATAATCACTAGTGAAACACCACAAAAGTGCCAAGTTTCAGCACGTGTTTCTTTTCTTTTTTGTTTATTTATGTACCTATGCTTACATTGTTATGCTAGCCTGGTTCTTGCTTCAACATATCCCCAATTTCAGCTAAAAAGCTCAGGAGGTTAATGTTCAGTGTCTCTCAAAACGAAAAATCCTTGTTTAAAAGACCTTTTGTACACTTCAGCAAGATACATGGTTTTGCCTTCAGACTCCTACATTCCAACCATAATTTCAGGGAAAAACTGAACAGATACAGAGTCTAAACACTCATGCATGTCATGAAGAAAAACAAAAGTGATATCATAACCAAGAACACAATAGAAGCACAAATATCTATATGTCAAGATTCTCACGGCTCATGTAAATCCTCATGGCTCCACTCTTTTCATCAAAATTGTGACAATTTGCAACAGAAGAGTATTGCCAACTCTTGGGGAAAAAAAGGAGGTGCAGTGCCCTACAAATTTCTATATGTAAGGCAGGAAGTTAATTAGTGTGTCCTCAAAGATACTTTAG
>VXBU01005971.1:1354073-1385582 GCA_013400315.1 Bombycilla garrulus
TTTTTTGATTAAAAAAAAAAAAAAAAAAGAGAAAAATAAAAGCCTTTTGAAGTTTGAAACTTTAGACTTCAAATAACAGCAATCACTGTAAAGTCAGACCTTTAACACTTCATGGTATAATGCACTACACTGAGATGTAATACTTAAAAATATCTGACACTGCGTGTAAAATCATATATAGGACTCAGATTTAAAGTTCTTTCTGTTATTACATTTCCCATCTCCTTTTTGTATGCCTTTTTTTTTTTTTTTCAGAGTAAAAACCTCTTACAGCCTCTGCTTCAAATACAAGAAAATCTGGTCCCAGATGTCCCTAATTGGGAACAGGTTAGCAGAGAGATTTACAGAGAGATGCCTGAAGTTACAATTCATCATGTGGGATCTGACAACAGCCTGTTGCACTGGGCTGTTTCATTTCATTGTATGATAATAAGCTTTAACCAGTACCACGCAAAGCACAGAGGACGCATTTAAGCAGGGAAATTACATTAATATACATCTTTCTAAAAGCTCTTCTTGTTTCTAACACACCAAGTACTGTGTAAATATCTCCCTTCTAACCAGGGATTCAGCACAGGCACAAATTGAAAAGGGAAGTATATTAATCGATGTCTTTTGTTTCTTAACATCTGACATCTAAAAACTAAATTTAAGAGTTAAATATCTTTCAGCAGATCACTAGTTAAAGAACATTTCAAAATTAATTTTCTCTTAATAAACACAATATTTGGAGAGGGAAGGAGGAGTAAAGGGAATTGCAGTCAGTTATGATGTAGATTTGCTCTTGCTGCTGGACTCAGCAGGAATGTTGCCATTAATTTCAAGGGTAGAAAGACTGAGCTAACTACATTACAGTTGCTCTAAATGAATAAAGAGAAATACCTCCTGCCCACAGGGTTAAAACACTGTGTTAAAACACAAATACTTAATTTGAAATCCAGTCTTTAAAAAATAAAATGATGAAATTACAAATAATCAAGACAATTTTGCACATTTACATGCAAGCTTAGTGCAGAGACCATTGAAGTCAACTAACAATTCTCAATGCATTTCAACTGGTTGAAAGCCAGATAGCACTCACTATTGGCCAATTATTTAACTAAGATATTGGCACGTGGGCTCCATTAGAAATGTTTACCTCAAATTTATGAGGCTTTTTTTCATACAATACAATGACACAATGTAATTGCATGTACAAATTCTGGCATGCTCCCAATGACAGTATTTTTGTTATCCATTTTCCTGTGTTTCATGGTAGTCATTAGCTCTGGTGCTAATTGTGAGTAAGAAAGAAAAACAGTGGGTGTTTTGGTTTTTGGGTTTTTTTTCTTTCATTTTCTTTGCATTGTCCCAAATGAGTATATAAGAATTTGGGTCCATTGAAATCTACTGCAAAATTCTCCTTACCTCATAGGAGATGGGATCCAATCCACGTTATGTGAAACATTTTCTGTTGTGGAGATTACTTTAGACATACTCTGCCCTTCAAATAAAATTAAAACTAGCAGGCAGTTAATATGTATGCATATCCTAACTAACCATATAATTATTACTTTAACATGTCATTTTTACTCTTAATTTCACGGTCTCGTGAATATTAAGAACCACATTTGAATCACGCAGTTGAAATACATTGGGTTTGAGGAGAAAGGTTTTAAACAGTGAGATCCCATTTTTGCTTTCAAGATCACTTTTTGTCACTAGATCTATAGCTCATTATAATTATTCTGACAGGTAAGACCAGAGACTGTGACTTCCTTTCCTGTTAGAGAGGACTGTGGCATACTGTGATGCATTTGGGAACCAGGGAGAAAATCTGGAGCCAGGCAGCCACTGGTCTTTATGGAAGGTATATCCCTTTGGAAGCATAAGCAGAAGGGGAGATGGCACTTAAAATTAACTTTCACCAAATATCGAGTTTTTCACTCAAAAGAAAATCAGTGTCAATTTTTCACTTAGTGCGATCAGAAACTGCACCTGAACTCTAACATGGAGTCATCTTTGTGTTGTTTTAAAACTATTCTGTAATTTTTCTGTTCATTTAATCCCTGGTTTCTGTATTGGATTCATATAAAGCCTCCAAACAGAGAAGCTCAGAAGTTTTAACAACACATGTGAAATGGAGAAAAGCAAACTGCCATCTTCTTGTAACAATTGTGCAGAACAATCAAGTAAGGACTCTGAGTTTTTCCCAAGCTTTCTTAGAGGATATTTCAGGGTCTCAAGGAAATGCCCCAAGTACCCTCTCAAGCTCACAATGTCTCCTCTCAATATTTAGGGAGGAGTGCTATGTCTGGCTTGGCAGCATGCAGAGTGCTCAAATTATTACTGGTAATTCTGATTAGCTAGGAGTTGTACACTAAATTCATTATGGAAATTAACACCAAGATTACCATAAGAATCAAAATCGTCATTGCATTCTTACTATTCTCCCAAACTTCTGAAGTACAAAGCAAAGAATAAACAAAATAAATGTTTCTCAAACATCTCAAAAGAAATGTTTTTGTTTGTACCAATTGTGTCTCCTTCTAAACAGCCAGTTTGGCTTCCCAGTGAGGAACAGGGAAAATAAATCTGCTCTGCTGATCAGAAATACAATTCTCAGACTATATTCAGTTCATATTAACAGATATCCACACAGACACAGGTCTCCAATCTCTCCTGTGAGGCAAAGAAAACAAGGGAATGCAATTTCTTCTCTAGACTAAAATTTTCATTGCTCCTAAACCAGCTCTTTACAGCCCCTTTAGAATCTAAATTCCAAACAGATTTGCCTAGCCCCTCTGATGTATTCAGGGCAACTTTTAAACAGTACAAGGAAGGTAACATAGAAGAGCCTTTTTGGCAATTTGCCTGAATCCAAACACATATCATCTGTTGGCAAGATGGAAATGGTTTGGTTATGTCAAAAGTGGCATATGTTACTTTAGGAAACAAATCTTCTCTGCAGCAGGAATTTAAACACAAGTGCAGCTCCAAAGCATCTGAATAGTGCTCTTAACTGAACAAAAAAACTTGTTTGAATGAATGAATGAATGAGTAAATGAATGCATGCCCAATACACAGGAAGTGATGCAATCTGTCTGAGGATTCAACTAATATGCTAGAATACAAAACAAACCTAAATGCCATCTTGCAAAAGGACTTCTACCATTGTTTATTATAGCTAAAGTATGAGAAAAAATTAAAATAATAAAATTATGATCTATGCTGCTTATAATTTAGACTCAAGTCTTAGAGGTACTGATGTTGGGAGAAAAATTCTTAGTGAATTCTCCTCCTTCACTCCAAGCTTCAAAAATGCTCTTATTCCAATTTAATTTTGAATTCTTGCACTATTATTTACTACATAAGCAGACCAAGAAATAGGCTGTCACATACAACGTGATATTATTTCATTACATGTTAGTCTGACATTAAGAACTAAAGTGCTTTGCTAACTTCACGGAGCATTATTATTATTATTGTTATTATTATTATTTGGGGTCAATATATACTGCAAACAACAAATAATAGAAGCAAAAGATTAATGTAGTAAGAAAATTCCTAATTTTGCCAGAAATGCTGTATTGTAGTGCTAGATATAACATTTACTTGTACATATATAAAAATATATTAATTTTATAACCAATGAGATGGAGTCTTTAGGTGAATTCAGCATCCTAGGGTTCCAGCTATAGGCCTCATTTAATTGTGAATCAAGCACATATGTTAATGATGGACACATGCTAGCATCTGGATAGACAGGGAATTTTCACTGAGTAGACAGTGAAGAGTGATTTCCCTGTTTATCCCTTCATTATTAGCTTTATGCTAATACAACAATATTATTTTCAAAATCCTAAAATTGCATTACTCTCATTAAGTCGACCAAAAAAAGAGGATTAATTGCTGAAGTTAATAATGTAAAATGTACTTTTCTTAAATCCCTGGAATCCATTAAAGGAAACTGCACTGTGGCTGTGGTGGACTGAATGCTAATCTAACACATATGCTTTGGGAATGCCCATTCATGCACAAATTCTCAGATGAAATATTTGAAAGCATTATTATAATCTTGTACAGCAATAGTCTTCTAGATCTTAAACTGGGTAGTTTTAAGAAATATATGCCTTAAGGAACTACAGAATTTTTTGATGAGTTTTAGCTGAAACAAAAAACCCCAAGCCCCAGCTGGTTCTTAGAAATAACCCTTCTAAAGGGTTTCCCATTCTGGAGTGCTACAGCAGCCTCAGTGAGTCAGCAAATGAAAAAAGCACTATTCTGCTCGAATGAACAACATAATACATTTATGGAACAGCCATGTTTCCTAAAAAAATCACAATTTACATCAACTGGTTTTTTAAAACAGAAACATGAGTTTCTACTCACACTATATTGAAAATACGTATGGCAGATCAATATCCTTAAAAACTAACAGAAGACAGAAATCCCTAATTAAAGTGCCAAAGTCAATGTAATTTTTATAGTGATCTCTGATATTTCCTGTATAGTTTTTTATGCCCCTGTTCTCAAGGACAACAAATACAATGAAATGTCTAAACCAGACTGAAATTTGGTGAGATTTGGAAGCCATTAAGTCCCTTTAAGTAATATTGGAAGTCACTAAGTCCCTCCCGGTATTTTATGAAAACATCAGCTCTAAATTCTTGCTTGGATATCTAAATAGTCTACTAATACAGCACAACACACGCCCCAAACAGGTGATTTTGGTCTTAAATTGTGTGATTTCAGTGTTTATTGTTTTTTAAAAAGAAACACTTTATTTGCACTTCTTAGGAACAGGACGTCAAGCCAGGGGGCCATTTAGAGTGGTATCTTCTTTTCCAGCAGTAGCTGTAAGTGGATGCTCAGTGAAGAGCAACACAGGAAAAATAGACTTTTCCTTCAGAAGTCCCTCAGTTTTCAATTATATGCAGGTCACATGATTTCCTAAGCTTACTGGACTTTTTTCTGTTTAGTAATCTTAAGTGGATTCCTCTCCTAAGTGTTTGTCCACTTCACCCTAAAATCCACATAAATATGAGCATCTGCAATGCCTCCTGCTGAGCAGTTCCATGGGGTTACTACTCTTTGCATAAAGAACTGCCATATTTTATTTGTTCTGAAGTCAGCTTCATTGGATGGGCCTTAGTTTTTCTATGAAAAGAGACAGTGAACAGCTGACCTGCATCAACTATCCCTGTGAAAGCCAGGATCCTGTGGATTTCTTATCAGCCCTCTAAATCACCCTCTTCTGAGTTAAAAATTGCTAGCCTAGTAACCCATCCCTTCCAGAGAAACTCCATACTTTTGTTACCTTTTTTGCCTTCTCTGAATACTTTCAAGTTTTAATACACTCCTTTTTGAGATCAAGAGATCAAAACTCGCACAATATCCAAAAAACCATGACTGAACTATAAAGGTGCATGGTGGCATAATGGTGTTCTCTGTTTTGTTTTCAGTCCTGAAAATGCCTAACAGTTGATTTGGTTTTATGACTGTCACTGAGCAATGAATCAATGTTTTATGAAACTAAAGATCATAACCTCAGAATCTTGCTCTTGAGTGGGAACAGCTGGTTCAGTTTTATGTGACTCCAGAGTTGTTTTTGCCATGTGTTTGATTTCACATTTATTTACTCTGAATTTCAGCTGCCATTTTATTGCCTCGTCACTTAGTTCTATAAGCTCTTCTTTACCATCTTCTCTTCTTCTCTGTGAGAGATTCTATCCTGAATAACTTAGTATCTTCCAAATTTTTAATCTCAATGTTCACATCTGCTTCTTGGTTATTTATGTGTGCAAAATCAATGAGTAAAAAAAATGCTGTCTGGATCATGATATTCCAAATGTATTGGATAAATTTCTAATTATTATTTCTATTGAGTTGCTATGTTTATAAAAGCATTTAATTATTTTTGCATTCAACATGAATTAGCGCCTAAACATATTTAAAACTCCACAATGTAGGAGAAAATGGGAAATGGAACTCCTTTTAGAGGCCAAAAGTATACATGGGCCTGAATTAAAGTTTAGGACAGAAAACTACAGTGAGAGGTAAACACACAAATGGAGCACAGGCTAACAGAAAGATGGCAGTATTCACAGAATTAAGTTGTCTGGTTTGTAGTAATAGCTGAGCCACTTACTCCCTCTTAGTACCTTCAGCTTTTCATTCATCAATATCCACCTCAAGTCACTCATCAAATGAGCTGTAAAATAAATTCAAGGGCAGCAGTTTTACATGTACAGAACATTTGATTTCAATTTCTCCTCTTTTAAGCGAGAGGAGTTCAGTGCAGATTTTTTTGCAAAAGAGAATTGATGCAAGACATGAGGAATAAAGAACGTGAGTTTCTGAAGCTGTGCTGTTCATGTCTGCTGGTGACAGCGAGGCTTTGGCCAGCACTGAAGCTGGAAACCATATGGTGAGTGTCACAAACACTTGGAAAATCCTGCTCTGAAAACTACTCAAGAGAGAGGAGCATGTTCCAATTACAGCATCCGTACTGTAAGTCCAGTCAGCATGGATGCAAGGCAGGATGAAAAGCAACAGGCTGAAAATCAGAATATTTTAGGGGCAATTGCTGGGGCTTTGTCAATTAAAGCTGTGTACATAAGCAAAGAGCTTTTTGGCCTTTAGTAGTTAAAATAATAATACAGTTGAGCAGCATGGCATAGAAAAAAAAAGGTGTGTTTGTTTTTTTACTTATTTTTAACTTAAAATTTGCTGTAATCATTTGAGACTGCAGTGAGTTAAAGACTTGATTTGCTTGCAGGATATCTCAAATGGAAATATCTTTATCAAAAAATATTTATTGTCTAAAATATTAGCAAAAGCCAACTTCCATTCAATATAATTCAAATAAATCAAATAGCTGTGTCAGTGTCTATTCTCCTATTTGCTCCATGTACAGCAAGCAGATATTCAGTTCCCCACAACATTTTATACCCAGATGTAAGAACTGAGTGTGGGAAGACAATCCTTTGTTTTAACATCTCTGTGAGCAAAAAGCCCAAGCCTCAATGCTGCACCAGTTATGCTTCTACTAAACTGCTGCATTAGGAACCCTCTCTGATAATGAAGGATTAATTCCCTCCCTGCACGTTTGAAATTCAGTTTACCCACCTCTTCAGTGCACCATACAACACAGGATGAAATAATTCTCCAAAAGACAAGGATCTCCCTAAGAAGAAACTTCTATAAATGAAGAATCCCATTAGAAATCCCTCCTTCCTCTACCCAAACACTGTAACTCCGAGTACAAATGCCACACCTCACCATCAGATAACCTGTTCTCTGCACAATAGAAATCCCAACCTGTTTTAGCAATGAATCCAAATGCTCCCCACGGTGATGCTCCTGCATTTTGTTCCATCCCAGGGAGCCAGTGCCAGGGAAATGTGTCAGACATTGCTCTGCTCAGCACACTGTCACACTTGCAAACCAGTTTTTACCTCGTCAAAATAACCCATTCCTGCTCTGTGTTACTCCAAGTGCTTTACTGCAACTTCCTTTTACATTTAACTCTGCTGAACAATTTCCAGTTGAACAATCAAGAATATCTCAGATAGAAGACACACATATGAGATTAGGTAGTTATATCTGAGTATATCTTATATTTAGGTATAAATCTTTGTAGATCAAAAGTCTTCTTCTAGGGCAAGCATTAAAGGCTAAAAAAAATACAGAAACTGAGACAAAAAGGAAGCTACATTATCTAGAATACTTTCTAAAACAAAATTAAGTTGCTTCTAGTGGTTTCACACTCTCTTGTACATTATTTTCACAGACTGGGCCAAATTCAATAGACACATTTAATGGCCTTATCTGATCTCAGGTCACTACTTAATTAGATGACAGAGAATTATTACATGACAGGGAGCCAGTGAGAGAAAAAATAACCTTGGGCAAAACCAAGACTCCAGATCTGATATATAAATACACATGAAGCAAGCATCACTGCTTGATATTTACCACTTTTGCCAAAAAAATATCAGTGCTAAATTAGGAACTGGCATGGCAAACTCCAAAATGATGATACACAATTGCCTCAGATTCTTAGAAGATTCAGATTTATATGAGGAAGATTGCATTATAGTGATAAAAAGATTATGTATAATGCTTTAGGAAAGTTTATTATTTCCTAATCACTGGGAAGAGTCTGGGAATGTGACATGGGCAAAGTGACATTTTTGTGTGGGAGGCCTATTATAACAACTGAAAATAAGCAACTAGATCGTGGAGTCTGTCACTGAATACAAAAAGCACAAGTCAACTGATAACCTCAACTGACAACCAGCAGTACATAGCTGACAGACAGATGTTCCTTCTCTGTTCCCCTGCAGTGATATTGAGATGAAAGACACATAGATACACAGAGGAATATTTTAAAAGAAGAAAAAAATAGATTCCTTTCATTTTTTTAGATGCAAGAAATGAAATCACAAAATTACAGAATGGTTATGTTTGGAAGCAACCTCTGGAAATCATGTGGAGACTCCCTTAGTGAAACAGAGCCACTTAGAGCTGGTGACCAAGGACTGTACCCAGATGAAGTTTGAGTATCTCTGAGAATCAAGACTGATCTGCTCTGGACAATCTGTTAGAGTGCTCTCCTGGGAATGACTTCCAAGTACAAAAGCACAGCCTGATGCAAAAGTGGCACCACACATTGTCCTATAATGAAATATAAATGTTTAGAAAAAAATCCAGAAAAGCTAAAACTGAAAAGTCATGTTGGCAGTCAAGTAAATCATCACAAGAATACATTGCTCATTTTACTTCATATCTATTTGTGTATTCTTATCTGCTATTAGGAATAGTACTCTCAACCAAAAGTTTCATTCTCTGTTTATTTTCTATGCCATGAATATAGAGATAACTCTACATGTTCACACTCAATATCATCACATCCTTTGATTAAATCATAAGCACTTGATAAGAAAACAAACAAGAAAACATGAGGTTACCAAAAGTACTGAGATCCCACTGCTGACTTTAATACTTTTGGATGTGGACATAAACCACTTCCAACCAAAATTCACAATGTCTCTTCAATGTAAATCTCCTTCAAGATTCCAGAAAAAAGAAGACTTCAGTAAATTTGTATATTGATGCAGCATGCAGCATGATGACAATTGTATGTATTATACATATATTTTCTCTAGACATTAAAAAAAAACCCAACCAGCTAATCCTGATAAAGACAACTATACTTTCCATAGAAAGTAAGAATGAAAAAAAAACTTCTATGATATTTAGTTGTGCACAGATTACTCAGGGCCTGAGGCTTCAGCACAGTCCTAACGCAGGTCACAGGATGACAGTGCTTTTAGACAGATGAACAGAATTTGATTATTCTATGCATCTAGGACCTCACATTTTAGCATATTAAAACAATTAACATGGCTCCATTCTAAAGATAAACAACAGTTTCTAGACACAACAACATCTTTTGTTTGCGTAAATGCTTTTTACTGAATCTGAGTAGCATTTGAAAACCATACATTCTTTGTTTAATATTCCTTGCCAAGAATGAGAACACCATTTGGACTACAAGCTCAGTGACATCACTGCTGAAGAATGAAATTATTTTCCTGGCTACTTAAAAAACCTGGATACTATATAGCATTTTTTAAAGTGTCTGTTCCTAGGATATACATGTCTAGTAATTGACATTTCCCAGTGGGAACAAGTCCTCTGTTTTCAGAGAGGTCAAACAGACCAGGCAGAAGATAGGACACATAATTCCTTTTTCCTCAATGCACTACAGAGAAAGGAAAACATTGAAAAATTGCTCTTCACAGGGAAATACAACATGAACAACCTATTGGATCAGACCAGTTGTCCATCTGTCATAATATCCTATTATTGATATGACCTTATGCATTAGAGGGAAGTACAAGAAAGGCATAATAGACACCCTGTAAAGAACCTGCCCACAGTGAACTCCTGCCACTGAATCATGAGCTTCTGAGCCAGAGGAGCACTGAGGTACCCTTCATCTTTGAGTCCAAACAGTTCCATTGCCTTGAATGAAACCGTGCCTCTTCCAAACCTGCTTTAGTGATTTATCACACAGTGGTCCTTAATAATGTGTTTAAGCCCCGAACAAGACTGTTTACATCATAATTTTCACAATATGCCCAAAGTAGTTCAAAAGATTCTCAATAAGCATATAATGAAATTGTTTGATTTTATTAAACCCTCTGGAAGATCCTATTTCCTTACTGTATGTGCTGCTCTCAAATATTTCCCTCCACAATGGTGAGCATATTGCCTTCCATTTTCACTGTCTTCTCTTCCCTTATCAGAGACTCAACAGTTTGGCCCTCAGTTGTGTTCTCATAATAGTTGTGTTCTCAGTTGTAGAATTTGTGCAAAGCTCAAGTGGCTGGAGACAACTGAGCTAACCCAAACCAGACCCAGTTTGGATTGCAATTCTGCACAAATGCAACCGCTCTACTCTCAAGGTTGGCTGCATTTCAGGAGCAGCTGGTGTTATCATGTGGCACAGAAGGCTGTTAAACAAAAGTCACTTAAAACCTGAGGATGCCCATGAGAACTACAAAACTAATAAGTAAAAATAATATGAGACCTATAATGGATATATGTGGGTATTTGTTGAGATATTCAGGACTACCAATTGTCCAGTAGAACTTGAAAAAATTACAGTTTGTCTTATGTATTTTTAAATCTCTGTCTAGTGACATAAAATCTTTGGTATATTTATTGGTCTTTGTTCTAGTCATTTCTTTTGTTTTATTTGTTTTATAAATTAATGCCATTATTTTAACTTAATCATTTGACTGTAGTGCTGTGAAATAGTTGCTTCAAATTCAAAGTGAGAATAGAAAATAGATCTAATCTATATATCTCTTTATACTATTTGCTATTGAATTATTCTCATTTTGTACACTAGAAATTAAACTGGAGAAAGCTTAAAATTCTCCTGGTCAGACATGACATGTGGCAGACCAAGGATGAGCAATCATGGTCTCCAGTGTTCTGAACTATTGCACAAACCTATTCTTTCTGAGATTCAAACTTTTTTTTCTTTCTCATCTCCAAAATTCCCCCTTTCATACTTCAGAATTTTTTGGCAGAGGACCATCACAGCCAAGCATAAGGGATTGGATCATGCTACCACGTTATGTCATTCCTTAATCAGTTTGGGGTTTGGGGCTGTGTCAAACTGGCTGTAAACTTTCTCCCATCAGTCTGTACTTGTCTTAGTTTTTGTCTATTAAATAGAAATTTTGTCTATTAAATAGAAATTGTAGCCACTTTTTCTTCAGTGCCTACAATTTCTATTTAATAGGTGTCATTATTATTTTTAGCAGCCATTGCCTTCCACTAGGTTTAAGGTTTTATCATGCTGCTTACTGGCTTTATCAGTGCAGTGTTACATGATAGAAAAGCACTTCCTAACGTATTTTCAGAGACCTGGGCTAGTCTATAGATTCCTCTGACTTGCTTTTTTTCCTATGGGACTTGGTTTTTGTTTTATGGGACTTGCACAGTGACAGAACTCGTATTTCCAGTCTTGCATTCCTGCTTTCCATTCACACATTGAATCCTGTACCAGTTTCAACCCAAATAAAAGAAGGTAAAGTTTTCAAATAGAAATTTCTATTAATTTCACAAGGTGAGCTTGGAGAAAGTAGAAAGAACAAATGTGATCAACCTGTGCACAGTTTGTGGTCAGGTGACACAGGAGGGAGACTGAGAATTTTGCTGCAAAATGGAGGATAAGTTAAAATATCATTACATCCTTTATGAATTAAGGCTTTTCTATAAATGCATCATAACATCAGAATACAGTTAAACCTCATGTGCTAGAGACCTACTGTACAAAGTGATTTTCTTCAGCAGAGATGCTGGCATTACTCAGGTACTTTCTCTTGACATTTACCTTCACAAGAACATCAACAATTCAATCCTACAGCAGATAGTTATAAAAATTTTCCAGTACACTGCAACATGAATTAATACACACAGCAGAACTGAATAAACATTTAAATTCATCCTAAGTCAGCTCTGTAAGCCCTGGACAAAGATTGTTATACAGGTACCTTCAGGAGCTCATCTTTAGAATAAATAGAAGTAATTTGCTGTGCTGGCTAAACTTGTTATACTCATTTACTGTTCATTAGCTTTTTCTAATAAGTTGATCTTTTGTATTGAAATATGACAATAAACCAGTTTTCTAGCACTTAGGAAAGCCCTGAAGGAGGAGGTTGAGGACTTTCTTTTTCCCCAAGCCTTTGGTATATTGAGCTATAACTAGTAACTTCAGGGCACATGGGTTTTATCTGCCAGAAAAGAAAAATGTACTTTCTTTAGCACAAGTCACATTTCCAAAAGAGAAAAATATGTATTTAAAATCATTTCAACCTTACTTGTGTCTAACAGAAGGGTTTTTTCTGCTCCACCCTGATGCATTTCCTCATAAACCGAATTCTGTCACAGTTCTGTGGCTTATTTATATACAAGTCAAATTGAAAACTGATGCTGTATTCCAGATTTAATACAGCAGGGGCTTTCGCCTTCAGTGAGGATGTAAAATCATTTTCCTCTTCGATGCATACAATTTGACTTTTACAAGGAAGGGAGGAAAGAAAATCCCAAGCCAGGAGAACATTTCAGTGAAGCCTCCTTTTTTCTATAATACTCCCTTTTTGTGCTTCACTTTTTTCCAACAACTGGAAATACATACCCATCTGGTAGCCTGAAATTCTTCCATCTCTATGCAACCTACATCTTGATTATAATCATGCAGGAAGAATCTCAAACTCTTCTGGTCCACATTTCAAAAAGGTATCCAGACTGTAATAGGACTAAGTCTCCCAAGTGTCCTTCTGCATTAATGAAGTCTGTGAAGAATGTGCAATTTCTTGTCAAACTATAAACAACTAAATCAGAAATGGGCAAGGAAACTATTGTAACAGGTATGTGGCAAACCATGGCCTCCTTGCAGAACACTAATGCATCAAGACACAATATAAACTACAGAATAAGAAGGCAAGACTTATTTCAGAGTGGAAGAGGCTTTACAGAAACTGTCACCTTCCATTTTCTGACCTTCAGTACATGCCACTTCCCGTGTTCTGGCAGAGTGGCCACATAGCTGTACACACCTGAACTTTCAAATCATGGCTGCAGCCAACAGTGCCCATAATCCTGACCAGAACCTCAGTGACCTCTGCTCTATTTTCTTCATAAATTACCTGTTAAGAGGCCCAAAAGTGCAAAAATTGGAAGCATGAAATATTACTTCCACAATTCACCCACATTTTTATACAGCCACGCTTTGGTGTTTCTGACTTTTCATTCATATTTTACTTAATTGTTTTTCTACTTTTTTTTTTTTAGTTTTTCCATTCTGTTTCTTGATTAGATATCTGAAAACAAAACTGATTCAGTTAACCAGCATGAAATCTATTTTCCCTTGGCTAAGACAAAACTTGCCACTAACCTTTGCATCTGTGAAATTCTATCCCATCACCTCACAGAAAAACTACAGCTCTGTTCCCTATGGGATGCTAACAATAGCTTACCAAGCCAAAGACCAGCAGGGAGAGGTAAGGGATGAAATTTTGGTTCCACTCAGGGTTGTGTTTACACAGGCTGTGTACCTTTTAAAATACAAAGGTACACACCCCCCCAGAGCTCACTCCTTCGTGCCATACATGACTCATGCTCTCACTTCTGGAAGAACTGTTACACATGCTGCTAAGGTCTCAAAAATAGAGAAGTGGAGAGCCTGCAGACCATGCTTGAATGCAGTTCATCAAAGCAATAAGCTATTTCCCAGCTCTACACCAGCTGGAAAACACTTGGCTAGCCTTGGCAGAACCTCTCATTCTTCAGTCCCTTAAGCTTCCAGGGAAAAACATTTTCTTTGTAGAAATAAGCTTATGATCTCTGTTGGAATGAACTCTGGCCCTGGCCATCATTCCAAAAAACTACTATCTCTCTTTTCTTTTTTTTTTTTAAGCCAGCAGGAGCTGAACAGATGGTTTTGAAAATTGCACTTTCATTTCTGTGTATGTGCATGCACCTATACTTACACATGACATGCTCATGTGATTTGTGGGAGGCTAAAAACATCCATCCACTGAAATTTCAGTTATCCTGAGTCTAGGCTTGGTGCTTGGATCTCTGAGCTGGACTTAGGTAACTACAGATACAAGCAGACCTGCATCTCCCAAGAATTCATAACTCAAAATTGTTGTTGTTCCACACTGCTGATATTCCAGCAGAAGAATGAACACAGACAATGACTGGGGATCCTTCTGCATGTGAAAAGATAAACAGTATTTTCCAGTTAGAAGGTTTGCTTGAGACTATTTTACCCATTTTGGTACCCAGCAAAACCCAATTATTATGTCCTTTTAACTGAGTTTTCTCACACACCATAATATTAAACTGTTGAGCAGTTTCTCTGTTTTTTCATCTATCCTTTCACCAATTTCTCCAGAGCAGTGTCATTGGTTTCATGCATTTTAATCAGCTTTCAAGACATTTTTATCTAAATATCTCATCACTTAATTCCCAGTGACAGCATTAAACTAGCAACTAATATCCTAATATTATGAATTAAATGTTCTGGTTTTTAAAATAGTAAACTCTTTATGTAGCTGACTATTTCTTTTTGTCAGTTTTTCCTGTATATGCTCTATTTTTCAATCCTCACTTTTTTCCTGGAATTTTCAAACAAGAAACCTGAATTCTTAAATTTTATTGATGGATAAAGTTCACTGAAAATCTAATAATGCTCAAAGGTAAATGATTTTCATTTTTATATGCTGTATCAAACACTCACAGTATTTACAGTACTCTGTTTTTTAGTGTATTTCAACCACCACTGATAGCAAATATTTTATTAGAAAAGCCATAGCACACACTGGAGGACTGTTTTGTTCAAGCTGGTAATGACTGATGCATCTGGATCCTCAGTATTTCCTCTCTCTTGTATTATTGCAAAATGGCATAGTTAGATTAGACTTTGGATTTTTTTTAAACAATTACCCTTATCCCTATTTTCTAAAGAGCTCAGCATGAGTATTTTTTGCTGTGTGAACAGCAATTGTGCAATTTCTACTATGACATCTAGAGGCTGCTGCTTATTTTCTGTGGTTTCTTCCATGGGCAAGACTTTTGTGGTTTCTTCTGTGAAGAATCAGGATAGCTAATGAGAAGCCACAGGAATTGGATTTCTCAGGGTGAAAGTTCACTACAAGTCTGCTAAGCAGCATTGCATTTCTGTGTTAGAGCATCAATAACAAGAAACTTTCTATTGGTAATGTCCTCATTTCATAACTCTTGTAATAAATGTAGAAAAGGGCAGTATATTTGGAAAAGTATTTAAACCAGCAGAAAGTATGCTGATGTCCTAAAAAAGTATTTAAAGATTCATGCAAAAAATGGAGACAAGATATATATATATACATATCTGTGGCAGCAAAAGAGTAATGATAACCAATTTAATGAAGTTAACTAAAACCAGTAAGCTAAGCCAAACTTTAAAAAAAAAAATCATATTTAGATTAAACTCTGCCTTCAAAAAGCAGTATCTATCCTGATTAAATTATCACCTGAAGTATTCCTCAGACTTCCATTGTATCATCAGCCTTTAATTGAGTAGAATGTCTACTAGATATCCAATTTTCCCTGGTTCCACGTGCTGTCATCTGAAAAAGCATTTAACTTCATTAATAATTGCAACAAGCTATGACAGAAATGACACATAAAATTCACTGGAACAGACTGAACATTAATTTTCTCCCCAATTCATACAGAATATTCCTGTGCTTTGAAAATTTGAAGTACAGTTGTTTGGTGTTACAGGGTGGGAATACACAGAGTATCCTCAGGAAATAAATGTGGAAGAGTATGTGAAGCAAATAAAAAATATAATTACAGTAGAAAAACCAGGACTGACCTAGCTTCCTTCATTATATGCTTTTGTTTTTTAGCATTACTGTACCAGATAAGTTGAAAATACAAGTAACATTTCAGCAATAGCTGCAAATAAAATTTAACTCTGCCCTTGAAGGAGAAAACCCAGGAAATTAGTGAGATGTAATTTATTAATTCAGAAAGTACATTTTCCCCATTCAGAAACTTTTTTTTTTCTGATTTTGAAATCTATATGCCCATTTGTCCATTAATAGTTTGCCTTGTTCATTTGTAAATTCCATTTAGGATTATCTAACATATCTGACTGCATTACCAAGTTTTGAGGTTAATATCCTCTGAATTGCATTTGACATAAAGCAGCATCTTCGGTTTAAAATGAGGAACTAAAAACTGGTTCTGAGAAAATGTTCTAAAAAGAATTGACCTGAAAAGAGAAAATCAGGATCCTCACAGAGATATGAAACAGAATAGAAAAAGAAAATTAGCACTTTTTCTCATTCTGTAATCAGATTTCAATATTTGTAATGGCTATTTTCAACCGGACTTCCATTACTTGCTTCTGCAACTTCCCAACATAAAAGCAGCAATTTACTCACTGAAATCCTTCCAAACCATTAGTTATAACAACTTTACACACACACATTAATCTTTCAGCAGATATTTTTATTTGCATAGAATTTAATGACTAAAATGGAACCCATTTATAGTCCAAACTGACCAACCAAATATAAAATTCAGTAATATAATAGGTTTAATTATGATTATTCCAATTCAGATACTTATTTTACTTAAGTGAACAGATGAAAAGAAGAAGTGAAGGGTCAAACCTGAGCCAGAATAACACCAAGAAACTCTTTTTATAAGGTCTGATCACTCCTTTTTGATTTATGATGTTCCATTGTCCATATCCATCAATGAGTGACATAAAAAGTGCATCTCATTTTCATACATAATTAGCTAATTCATGTGTCAATGAACAAAAATGATCCCAATCCAATTTCATATAAAAATTAGAGCATCAAAAATGCTAATTGTCACGAAAATCTTGAACACTAAGAATTTCCTTGGGTCAGGCCTTTGCTCCAGAGTTAAGACAGAGAAATACATAAATATTAAATAGTCCCAAGAGAAAGTCGAATACTGGATTTACTTACTGGAACTTCTTTTTTAAACTTTCAATACCTACTCTTTTCCCAAACTGTTGATCCAAGGAAGTGTGGAAAACTGTGTGAATAAAAACCACCAATTTAAAGGTGCCAGGTACTGATCATCATTTTCCTCTCTGAAATCAGGTCCCAGCACATGCAGCTTACCCAAATTACTTCAGTGAAGCTCCATGAAGACCATTTAATCTAATTAATTGTGCTTATTTCTAAGGACTATTATAGGAACAGATAAATGTTAGAAACTTCTTATGCCATACTCACAGTTTTTAAAGTCTCTCTTAAGAAATGGAAAACATATGTAAGTTTTTTTAGGAAGAGATGGTTGCTATCCCTCTCCTCCCAGGAGCTGTGATTTGTACTCATTCCAGTTAGCTGATCATATCATCACACAGAAGTCTTTTTCACTGCTGTATTTAATAGAAATATATACAAATATCACAAAAAATAGATTACCTCAGTAATGGAAATCAACATTTTCAAACAGCACCTACAACCAGCTAAGGATCTTTTTAATTGATCAAACCTACCTATTTCCAAACTCAACAGTAAAAGTTAAGAGAGTGATGGTTCTAAAGGTGAAAATACCACTCACAGCTTGTTTGTTACATATTCATACAAGTTGAGGCGTTCCTGTACTTCAATTCTTTATTGTCACCTGCTCAGGTGATAATACCTTCTGAAAACATGGCTTTTTTTCAGTGCAAGATAGAAGTTAGTATAAAATATCAATAACAATGAATCAGACTTTTTCCCTTTAATGAAGCATGTTATCTACAACTTGATTGTGCTTCTTTTTTATCATCCAAAATAAATTTCAGTCTTTATATTCTGAGGCAACAGGTGGAATGGAACGTGGCTGTTTTTGCAAATACAATTGATGATGCTGAAACTTTTCCAGGAAATTCAGTGATGCCTGATTCTACCCAATTATTGAACTGTCCTTACTTGAATTTCCATCTGAAGTTTTATTTGGAGTACAACTGAGAAATCTATCTTTCTCTGACTTTATTTAAAATGTTTCCAAGCAAACAAATAGGTAATGTAAAAAGGCTTTAAACACATACTCCTTCCTGAAGTAAACTGAAATATCATCTGATGAGATTCAGCATCATTTAGTTACACTGTAGAGCTGCTGTAAAGTCTGCAAGCATCTAGTCACACAAGTTGGACAAATGAAGACAACTTCATGAACTTTTCAACACATACTTTATTAATTTTTTCTGTCAGGTAACTAAAAGTTTAGGTAAAAAAGAAAAAGTCAGAGTCTGAGATATTCAGCACAGATCAAACCCAACTTTAGTGATATGAGAACTACTAGAGATGGCATATTAATCCACCCATCCCATTGTCTGCCTGTCTATTGTAAGACACATGCCTGCACTCCTGAGGTTGTCAATTCAATACAGCACTAGGTAATACTCCAAAGAGATCCAGCCATATGTGAATCTCAGTCTGACAAATGGATCTCCAAATGCTATCCCACTGGAATCTCTTGAATATCATTGCTTCCCCCTTCTTTGTAGACCAGCTCATTATTAACAGTGCAAGTGTGATGCCCTCTCAACTTCATTTTCCAATTTTCTTCAGTTCCTGTATTTCAGCCACACTGCTTTTCTACTCACAGCTTCTATCCATACTACAATTCATTCCAATTGTATCAATGCACTAAAATTGGGACATATCTTTTTGCTCAAGATAATCATGTTGAAAGCACTTCTTTAACCATTTGAATGCTCTTGATTTTCTTCCACCTCTCTATCTAAAGGCATTAACATGATGGCTCTTTTCCAAACTCCTCTTTAATCAGCGTTTTTAATCAGGCAGCAAGATTCAATCAGTGTGATCCCACAGGGCACTACTTCAAGAAATGCTTCCTTCAAACATCTTAAAGTCCTCCTACTAATACCTCAAGAACCTGCATTCTTCATTATTTTCACAGAGATAAGGATAACTCATTTGAGTTTACCTCAGCCCTTGGTTTTCTAAGCATCTTTCCTCCTTTGCTTGGTGGAGGCATCTTCAACCTGTTTCACCAAAAAGTTCATTCAATGTTACCATTATTACTGAGACAAAGAGCAATCAGTGGAATCCAAGCCAACATCATCAGGATGTTTTTACCTCAGATTTACGTCCCATATGCTGGCAAGTTACAGTTTGAGATCTAGTCTCATAAATAGGCTCTATTTTTCTTAAAGGTTCACAATATTAGAGGTCTTGCATTCTTAGCTGAATCTCTCATCTGACTCATATTTTCTCCTCTTTCAGATCTTCTGACTCCTAGGGTCAGTCTTCTAACCCTTTTTGCAGTCCTTTCCATGCCAGCTCTTTCTCTCTGGATTTCATTTCCTTGTTAGCTCCACCATCCATTTCCCTTATGCAGTTACTTTTCCTGCATTGCTTCTCCTTATTTTCTTCCTCTGTGTTGTGCTTGCCCATGTTTCAAATGTCAGTGACTGACTCTTTAATTGCTGAGTCAATACTGTCACCATGAAGATAGGAAGTACAGGGGTTCCCTCAGTTACCCTGCACTAGCTGAGATTTTTCTCCTTGACTTTGTTTGGTGCACACCTGCTTTTCCACCTCTCTTCTGTCACACCTGTGAATTTCCCCCACTCTCTTTCAGCAGCACATTTCCAGAAATTGATTCCTATAGGCATGAATAATTTAAATATTACAGCTAAACCTGAGACACAAGAGTCAAACAACCTACTACTGAATCTAGTAGTCCTTTCAGAACAACAATCATGTCTAAAAACTATTACAATATTTTCCTTTTCTTAGAACAGATCCAGCCTAGCAGACTGGCGTTTAGTTTGAGTGCAGTGTTTGAACAGGGCAGGGAAAAAAAAAAAAGTGGGATTGCTAAACTGAAAATTTTAATGTGTCTACATACTTCTGTATCATTCAGGTTGATTTATCCAGGTCATCACCGGGTGGTTGTATTAAACTGTGCATAAAACTCCTCTGTGGGAATATTTGAATATTCTTCCTCTTTAAGATAAATGTTCCTAGAAATAAATAAAAATTTTTGAAAGTCATTAGTAAATGTTTTCTTGCTGTTATTCAGAAGCAGCCTGAGAAACCTAAAAAAGATGTAATGCATTAACACCCATAAATGTTCATAAATTATTAGAAATGGAATTTAATGTAACTAGAACTTGTTCTGCAAAACATATGCCACACCTCAATATAGCAAACTTAGGCTTTTTCTTCCCTGCAAAAATCTCAACAGTAAAAAAGCCTGAATTAACACAATTTCAAACTTCTGTTTTCATAGTAAGAAGGCATCATATATTGGAAATTCATTTGCAGAAGGTTTGCATGAACCTGAGACTGGCTCAGTTGGTCAGAGCATGGTGCTAATAATGCCAAGGTCACAGTTCAATCCCCATATGGACCATTGGGGACTTGATGACCCTCCTAAGTCCCTTCCAACTCTGACTGTGATTCTGTGATTCTGTATTCATGCCCAAGAAAAAAAGAAAAAGAAAGAAAAGGAACTGGAAAAATAGAACACCAAATCATTACAATTGTTTTTCTTTTCCTGCAGGTAGTATCTTCCTCCTTTCCCATAAAAGCAGACACAAGAACTGCCCATCAAGAGACATCCAGTGGTTACTTAAAGAATCATCTTGTTCTGTCATACATAATGGAAATGCTGTTTGTGTTGTTACCTTAACCCTGAGCTATCAGAAACTGGCAACTCTACTGGCAGTTCATCATTTATTGTTTCAGAAAACTAAGATAAATTTAAAAAAACTTGTACTGGTTTTCAGGTGATTTTAAATTTTCTGCATAGCTAATTATATTTATTCTCTATTTTTCCATCTATATAAACAGTCTGTTGTCAGTGGAATGCTTTTAAGAATTCCAGATCCTAATTCATTCATGTCAGTGAAAACCTACTCTTCAAAGATTGATTAAATAATACTGGAAAACACGCTTCAGGCAAATCGTAGATTTTTTTAAAAGCATGAACTTGTAACAAGTGTATTAAATATTTACAAACAGAACAAGTTAAAAAGCTCTTTGAAAGCCAAGCTGTTGGCTTAATAATGATAAAGAGGTTTTTTTTTTATTTGAACAACCTGGTTTGGTACTTACTTTGCTTTTTGCTCCTGAGAGAGCTCTGCGTTCCTGTCATCCAAATGGCGGCGCTGTGCCTGGTCCTGCCGCTGCTGCTGCCGCTCCCAGAGCAGCTGGGCTCTTGCAGCCTGCAGGCGCTGCCTGTCCCACTCAGCATCTCTGCGGCGTTCCTGCTCTCTTACTCTCTGCAGGAGAGAGAAAAATCCTTCATTTTCTCTCTCTAAAATGGAACTGTATATATAAAGTCTCGTGGGTAAAAGTCTCATCCACACAAACTTGCTCACCTTTATTGAACACTAGGGGTAGGGTTTGAAATGGGGAGGAGGGAGAAAGAATTTCTAAACCAGGCAGAAGCAAAATACTTGCCAATGAAAGAACTATTCTTTCCTCTCTGTAAAACCCAGAGCAGCAACACAGATTTTTTTTCTTTTTTATTTCTTGTTCTTGTTAGCAAGAGTTAAAACTTCTGGAGGCAAGAAGTGCACAGACACCAGGATGGCTGATAATGTGGCTAACTCAGTACAACAGGGGAAACACGAACATCATGTGAGTAGAAACTGTTTTTTTCCTCTGCCTCACTTCTTGTCTCACACCCCATTGAACAGAATCAAAAAGCAGGCCTGCAAAAAACTTACTTTTCTTGGTTTTACTCATTTTCAGCCCACCTAATGACTTGAATGGGTTAATTTCAGAGTAATAGGACAGGCAGGAAAATGACAATTCTACCCTCAGCCTTAATAGCAGTACTAGGTAAGATATAGTATTGTTAAGACTAAAAGATAAAATCAAACTGTATTCCTTAGCTGTCATAAATGCAGCTTCTGCACTGAGGGAGGCAAGTCACTTCCTACTTCACAATATCTAGGCCTGGACACTCCTGACTTCCTAGGAGACCAGATGTCTTTGTTTTGTCTGCCTGCTTCTATACATCTCTAGAGCAGCAACTATTACCATTGAAATTCTATTTTACAGCATGGCTCAGTTGTGTGGGATGGCAGAAATGAAACTCCATAACATTCTTACATTCATGAGCTTTTAGGCCTCTGAAATATGCATGAGCAATGTCACTGGACCTGCTCTATTTGCCTTGCTTGGGTACCTTTGAGCATGAGAATACTGCTTTGGCCTGCCCTGCTTTTACCTTCAGCTCCTGGATCCTCTTCCCCTACAGAGCAGCCCCGCTCCTTGCAGGCAGCTTGTGCACTCTCAGGTCCTGAGCTGCACCATGAAGCCTGGGTCTCAGGCTGGGCAGGACTTTGCTGCTCAGCTGGACCTGCATGGACTGTGCCCTAAGACCCCCTTGGCCCTGGGTTCCTCAGCAGCCTTCCTCCCAGTCCAGCTCCAGGAGCCCATGACATCTCCCAGGTACTTTAGAGGCACTATGTTCAGTTAAAGTTTGGGTAAAATGCAGCTCAATGGAAAACACAGTCTGATAGTGTATTGTCCAGGACAAAAATGGCATTTTTCTTCTACAGACATTGTCTATAGTATTATTACAACCAAGAAAACAGAAAATGCAAGTGAGCTTAGATACCTTTTTCTCCAGAGCCTGCTCCTTTTGAAACTGACGAATTGCCGCCAGCTGCTCCTGAGTCATTCCCTTCCATCGATCCACGAGCACAGGATGTTTACTGCAGGGACCGATTGCTTGGTCAGGGTTTTCAGAAAGCAAATCTCCTTGAAGGAGGCAGGTAATTTCATCCATGTCATCTTTTATTTTTTGAGCCTTTTCCAATTCATTTTTATGATCTAGTTCAGCAACCTAAATTCAATGGAAAGACAGAAGTGATTTTTTTTCCAAGAGAAATATGAACTAAGGGATGAAAAACTGTTAAAACATCATAACAGATGTCTTTCCAACCTGCATAAAGTTGTCAAAAGCATCACATACAAATATTGTGATCATTGTCTTATTGGCCAAGAGCAAAGCCCGACATCAAACAGCTCTTTAATGTTGTCATATCACATACAGCAAGTAAACGGAGGAAAAATAACTTTTTTTTATAAGAAAACACAGAATAAATAAAAAATAATTCCACATTTATCCCCAAGTAAATAATCAGTACATATTTGGCAGAGACACAATATGGAAGAAATTTACAATAAAAATTTACAATCTGGAATCACTAGCCTTGATTTACATATTACATACTGAATCCAGGTGAAGAGTGTGGGTAAGCCCTCAAAACAGACAGACAGGAGATGTCCAATTAACATCTGAAGATGCAGCCTTGATTCTCTTTGCTGATACAAAATGCAAACTTGAATCATATTATGTGAATGTATCTGAAATACTGGAGATCACAGTATGCATTTTCTATGGAAATCACTGTTCCTAATGCTCACTACAAGGCACAGTCTCCTATTCAAAGGAAATTTTCCCCTTACAATACTCCAGAAACAAAATACAATGATCTTACTGAACATAATTACCTTTCAAAGAAGAATTAAACTAAGTAAACTAATTTGAAGCAGAATGGTAATGCTATGCATCTTTCATTTCTGAAACTGTCTCATTCTTCTGTAATGCATAAACTAAACTGTCTGGAACAATGCCTGGTCCCAGCTTCCAGTGGACAGAGGACTGGAAACCTCCTGCTTGCTAGGACACACAGAGCACAGGCTGCCAGATATGTCTCTCTTTACATGTCTGTCTTGACTGCAACATATCAGAGGGTAATTCTGTCTCCACTTTGTGCTGTTAAAAAAAAAATCACTGCCTTGAGAATATTCACTTGTGTAGAACAGCTCGTACTTTCCTTGCTGGGCAGAAGTTCACTGGTTGGCACATACACATTGGCAAACAGATGAGGACAAATAAAAACTGAAGGGTTTTTCATTAAGAAAGTCAGAGCAGGTGAAGTCTTCTGTGCCACAGAAGGTAAAGTTGAACATGAGTAGGCAGAATAACAAGAAGATATAAACAACTGAGAATGACATGACCACAGACGTGAGAACTTGAGTTCCTCTGCACAGGTTTAGGGAAAGAATTGTAACTGAGCAAGCAGGGTGATCTGTGCCACCAGAGGAGACTGCTAAACTGGAATTATCTCTACATTTGTAGTTACAGGCTTCTGGATAACAGTGGTTGTCCCAAACATCAGGCCAGGAGAGTGCCAGAGAGTGACTTCTGTTTGCTCCAAGCAAACATGCAAAACCACCTGTGAGTGATGGGGCAGAAGAAACAACAACTAAGTACCATAGTTTAGATTAATAAATTCCTTGGCTGAAAATGGCCTTGTGGTTTCCATTAAAATAACAGAAGTATTTGATGTGCAAAGAAAGTAATAAAAGATAAATTAATTTTTTTAAATTAAACATTAGCTAAGCCACAATTCAACTTAGATGCCAAAAATCTTGTATTTAGAAATGTCTAGACCCAACAGGAACATCAACTATAGACCAAAAAAATAAATATCTACTTTTACACAAATGGAAAAGCTCAAGAAAATCAAGTTTCATGTGACAAACATCACATCTAGGAATCATCATAAAATAGATTAATACAGTAGGAATTAAAGGCCACTTTTCCATTTCTGATGTTAGTGAATATGACTTTTACCAGAAGGTTAAAGAAAATTTTTAAATTCAAAATGTACTTCCCTGTACTGTTTTTTTTTCCTCAAGAAGAGTCAATAAAAAAAATCCTCTGCAATAAGATGAAGAACTAGAGCATGACAGGTAATGCTACTTAGACAGGTTCCAAAGCAAGGTCAGGAAACAACCAAGGGACATTGTACACAAATACCCATGAAGCAGCCAAAGTGCCAAAACCAGTGCTTGTGGGGAATTAATGTTAATAATAAGGACAAAAAGCAACTGTTGGCAATATTTCCACCCAAGTGCAAAGCAAAGCAAACAGACACTAAGAGTATGGGAGGATTGATATAAACCCAGCAAGAAGCATGGGAGGCTTTTGCAGTAACCCAGTTTACCATCTCAAAGCCCCCAAATGATGGGGAGCTGTTTCTGTCCAGCAAGCTGAGAACCAGGAGGGACAATTTTAACAGAGGATAACCAGATAGAGGACATTTAGATCCTTGGATCATTTGTTCACGTGTCAAAGTGCCTAAAATTTATCTTGCTCTGAGCTGAAACAACCTTGAAGGCAGCTGCTAAGAAACCCCTGTGAAAACATCACTACTCATTCTGATTTTGTGTGTCTTATTTTCCTTCTCTCTCTCCACATTTTCTAAAAAACCACAAACCAACTTAATATGAATTTACCTGGATTTTATTGAAAGTTTTAGTAGCTGTACAAACAGCACGTCTGCTTTCCTCTTCTTTTTTTTCTTCTGCCATAATCTTTCGGTCAAGTTCAATCCTAAACTTGTCATAAAGATCATCTAAATCAGATTCAAATGAAATGGAGTCAATATTCATGGACATGATGTGCCATGTGAGATAACCAGGGAAAGAGGCAGGGGAGAGCTACAGATACAGCAGGCTGAAGAACTGTTTCCAAATCCTACCATCAAAGCTGCAATCCCTCTTGGGATTTCAGGTGACTCATGAATCAGTTTAATATTGTAACCTATCTTGTCTAAACAGTTAGTGTTAAAATGAAAGAATTATATTAAGTACTGCAGAAAATGATGTTTCATGGCAAGCTGGGCAAGAAAAATCAGTATTATTTTTCTGCTCTAGGACAGTACTGATTGGACAGTTTGGCCTGATGAAGTAAGCATGCCAACTGGAGGCATAAACCAGAAATGAAACCTGGGTGATATTACAATCACATGTTATGAAATAGAGATTTCCTAAGAGAAACAATGAATACATCAGAGCTTATAAAGTAAAAACTGCTCTAGAATTTCTAGAAGTTAAATATAGAATAGGGTATACCACATTTTCATCAGATAAATCACAACTGCAGAAAAAGAAGATTAAAACTTAATTATCTTTTTTGTTACCTGCCAATTTTTGGTCAGCTAATGCATTTTTCAAGTCTTTCTGTTGCTGAAGAGACCACTCCCTTAACTGCTCCTTTTGAAACTTGATCCTCTGATCATGGTTTAAGTCTTCACCCACAAACTTCTGCATGCCAGATAGAGTACATCGAGGATCATCGTCTGAAACTCGAGCAGATCTGTCTTTCTTCAGGGCTTGTGGATCATTCAGGTCAAATTCACGTCTTGTTTCTGGCCCCTGAAAATTCTTGTGAAATTCAGTGAGAGCCTTGTTCAGGTCTCGGACTTCATTTTTCTGTCGTTCTTCCAGCAGACACATGAGCTTGTCAATTTTCTTCATGTCATGAGCTAGATAGAAATGAACACAATGAAACCACAGCTCTTAGAGGTCATTGGAGAGCACACATAAGGTGAAAATAAAATTTTCAAGATGAATAAACAGAATGTAAATCTTCAAACAGTTATGCCTTAGGAGAATATTTGATCCGTGATTACCAGCCCAGCAAACACTTTAATGTTAGCAATATTTATTTATGAAATATTTTCAGCTTTTTAGGTATAAATTATTTTATTAATGTTACAATAGGATATATGCATATGAAACAAATACAACAGTAAGTACTAGAATGATGAGGTTTCTTTTGGTGAAAACCTGCAGGAACACAAGAAATGTAGAGTAAACCAGTTGTTCCCATTTACTATTAGTTTACAGCTACAGCTGAAATACTTTGTTGCTTGTCAGGAAGCAAAACAAAGAAAGGAATGCAGAACTCTTCCATAGTTCCAATGATTTTTCTAACCGTAGCACTAAAATCATTGGCTGGCATTAAGTTTTGAACAACTTAAGAGCTCCTGCCCATTTAATTGAAGCTAAATAAACTACAGCATTTTTAAGAAAAACAAACAACAAAACTCCCACCCAACTAGCCATTTTAGTTATTTTAAATAATTTGCTATAAAGGATCATTTCCTTTTTTGTCAGACTCCACTTTGCTGCTGGGAGTTTCCCAAGAGTCAGACCCTGACAGGTGTATTTTCCAGCCAGGAAAAACACAAACAGCTGTAGCAGAAGCACAGCATGGAAGTTGGCAGCTCCATTTTAGCTCCTCTGGAGGCCAACAGAGAGCTCAGGCTGTGAGACCTTTTCACCTGATAGCACAGCAAAGCATGCCAAGCACAAAGGGTCTGAGGTCAGGAAATATTTGTGTGGCTCTGAGTTCTGACTCAGCAATGGCTCCTCTTACTGCCTAACTGTACATAAATCATGCTTCCAGCAACAACAATCTAGAGAGAATTCCACAGAATCCATATGATTTATTAAGAATAGAAATTATAGATTCTATTCAAGAATGGCTACAGAGAAGATGAGCTCACTGTACGAAAAAGCAACTAAAACAGATTAGTCACTACTATATAGAAAAGGACAGTGGCAAGTAATTATTTTTTTTTAATCCTGCTGCATATTCAGGTTTTTAAATGATGCTATTCATCAATACCTTTTAAAAGAAAACACTGAAAATTCTGGCTTATCAGGCAATGTGTCCCAGTTTAATCATGTCAATATAAATCTTAAGGTAGCAAGGAGGATACATACTGTGCCAATGTAGATGTATAAATAAATCATGCCCTATAAATAGGACAGAAATTGGATGACTGAATTTAGAGAATATATGAAGGGATAAAAGAAAGCAGGAAACTGATTAAAACATTTAACTATTCACAGAAATATCACAGCATCTAGGAATATACCAAATCTTTCATGCTCTGCTTTTTCAATTGCTTCTTGCATTTTCCTCTCCTTGACCTGTGCATCCAATGCATCTTTATCAATCTATTAAAATAAAAGAAAGAAAAGCAGCTCTTTAGGAGTTACTGTGTTTGAACAATTAAAACAGTTATTGTCAAGCTACACTGACTCACAAGATAGATATAACCCCAGTAGCAACAGAATATATACACATTACTAATGTAGGTAAAACAAAATCCAGAAACAGAAATATTCTTTTTTGTTTGCTTTGTTTTAATAATGATAGGTATGCTCTTGCACCTGCTCAGATGAAAAAGATGAAAATATTTACATGACACACAAAGCTATAAATATTTTCAGCTGCATTACACAGAATATGTTTTCCCCATTACAGCTGGCAATTTTATTTTATTGTTCTGCTTTCATTTATAAAGCAGGGTAGTATTTTAACAGTAAAGATAACAGGAAATTGTAATATCTCATATTTGAAAAAATACAGAAAGTTCACTGTAAGAATGGAATAGAAATGTTTCCCATCTTATCAGAGAGATTCCCATGGTTGCCAAAACACGGCGTACATGATCTGTGATGAGCTGATATGGTACAGAGCATCCACACCCATGGCAACTGGGACCTGAGCAAAGGGTAATTTTTATTATTATTTATATTATTAATATCATCAAATGGGAACAGACACCTCCATTTTAGGCAAAAGAATGTGGCTTCACATTTGTTGGTTGCAAATTAATTGGCAGAAACATGGATTTTACTTTTTTTTTTTTATGTCAAGTCATTTTATGTCTTTAAGAATTTTGTCAAAAATACAATGACAAATCTTCAAGAATCTGGTAAACAACTTTAACAGTCTTTGCCTAAAACCTATTCAGATGAAAACAGAAACAGATGATGAAAATACACATGGTTAGTGCTGTAAAGGACAACTGACAACTGCAATCAGGCAAAGAGGTAAATTTGTAAGCAAGAGTGAAACCATCAAGAATTCTATTCTCCAAAAACAACGGTGTTGTGGACACTAAATATCAACTCTTGCAGAGGTCTCACTGGGAAAGCCAAGCTGACAATATGACTACAGGAAATACTGTACAGAGAAACTCAATACAAGTTCTTAGTGTTCTGGCAATAATAGGGGTAGGTCAGTGAATCGACTTGTGTTACACTATTGGCTCTGTCCTCTTCAAAACACTTTCACTCACACAAAAACATCCCTAAAACAGACATTCCCAGTCACATAAAATTACAGGTTTCACTTTCAAGCATTTAAATAAGAAATAAGAAATAAGTTTGAGGCAGCTAATTTCCAAACTAGATTTATTTATGTATAAAGTTTACATGTAAATTGAATTAATTTTTCATTTTGATGACTCATCTGAACTCTTTAGAAAAATCAGTGACTTACTGAGAATAAATTCTTCAATCTGTAAGTGAAGAGGGTATTATCCTATGTTTCCACTACTCAGATGACAAAACAGATACAGTAGTCAAGGTAATAATAAAAATAGTAATAATCAAGGAAAAAAAAAATATCTGGGTTTCCATTCTGCTTTCCAGTATATTACCTCAATGTTTTTAAACTATTCAAACCCTGCTTTAGGATTTCTGGTTTCTAAGTCAAATACTGTCTTGATTTTTAATTTTTTTTCAGCAACTGCCACTCAGGTAAACTGGTCAGAGAACAGAAGCAAAGATTCTTAAAACTACACAGAAATACTGATACAGAATATCTCTGTATGGATTTCCTAGCTCTTTATAGTTTAGACCTGGGCTAACTTCAAAGTGTAAGAACAGCTTCTTCTGTCAGCATCATTGTTCAGGTACATTGAATGATGTTAAATCAAAATAAACTGTTAATCAAAATTCTCCAGATGAGCTCTCCTTCATTTTAGGTATTTGTCTAATATAAACAGATCTATCAAAACCTGAGTCAGTTCTACAAAAAAAGGCAATTCTACAAAAGTATTTAGGTACAACCTTCAGATGGTGTCCTCCAGCATGGTTCAATAAAACACACCAGGATATGTTAGTTGCCTATTCCATTAACTGAGAATTTATGCTTTGCACTTCATTTTTAAGGCTCTGGGAAACCCAGTTTATAGAAAGGTATGTGTTTCTGATGAAGAAATTTCAAGTATCCTAACCCATCCCACAACTGCTAAAAAGTGTTATTAGTTCTTCCACTTAAGTATATTGCTGATGTGTGTTGGACCAGGTGGACACACCTGTCATGTTCAGTGAGAGGGAACTGCTAATTGCTCTGCAGCTACAATGACTCTTGCATAAGAGTCACAAGAATAAATTCAAGGATCTGTGAGAGATAAGGATTTTTTCCACTGACTTGAGACGTGTTTCTGTACCTAAGAAAAGAGGATCCAATTGACATCTGTTGCAATTCTACCAGTTCAATGAAATCACCTCACACAACATCTTAATATGGGCCTTTGGATATATCACAGAGAAATTCAATATACATTGCATCCAAAGTCAAATAGGTATAGAGCACATTATTCCCTGATGTTCAGGATGCAAACTGCATAGCAAACTCTGGAGAAAATCCACTAGCCTGAAGAGTGTTCACATTTATACATCCATGCCACATGAAAAATAAGACACAACAATTAATCTCATACACATAAACAATAGATCTGTGCTGTTTTGTCTGATGTAAAATGCAGACTAATTGCGGACACTTACAGCAGTAAATCTCCCACAGCATCAATTCTAGAAAGGTCCAAGCAGACAAGGGAAAGTATCACAGTGCAGAGAGGTAAAAAATAATTATTTATTTCAGCGACATTACATAAGCTGACTCTGGAAGCTCTTGGCTTCCCTCAAAGCACTCCTACACAGAGATCCAACACGGCTTGATCTCTCTGTGCTGTCAGGGGGCAATGACACCTTGCCCTTGAATCCAGAGCAGTGGGGCACGGGTACACACGAGAAGCAATGGCCATAAAGTAAAACACAAGAAGTTTTGCCTCAACAGGAGTTAGAACCTCTTTCCATCGAGGGTGGCAGAGCACTGAACACCAGCCCAGGGAGGTCACAGAGTCTTTCCCCCTGAAGATATCCCAAACCGACCAGACATGCTGCTGGGTCTGGAAGATGAACACATGAACGCCTGCTCTGGGTGACCCTGCCGTGACGGGGGGTTGGAGTGGATGATCTTCAGAGGTCCCTTCCAACCCTAAATATTCTGTGATTTCTTTCACCAGTAACTTTAAACGCGACTCTAAAAGTTGCATCTGGGCTCTCCCTTCCTGCCTGCTCCCCCTCACACACACACCTGAGGAGGGGTCACTGAGGTACCGCTGCTGGCTCGCCCGGACCGGCGCAGCAGCCCATTCCCTCCCTGCCCCGCATTGGGGTCGCCCCACTGAGTTCCTCAGAACTCCTGCGAGCGGCGAGGGAACACGGCGCCTTCCCTCCAATCCCTCCCTTCCTGCCCGCCCTCACCCCTATGGTGCGGATCCGTGCGTCGAAGATGCGGCCCCGCCGCAGCAGCTCCCGCCGCCGCCGGAGCTCCACAGCGGCGGCCTCGTCCAGTTCCCGCTGCGGCCCCAGCCTGCTCATCGCTCCGGGAGCGAACAGCGGCACGGCGGGGCTGGAGAGAGAGCAGTGTCCTGGAGCAGCGGCGGCGTCCAGCCGGGACACACCGCGGCTCGTCGCGATGGAA
>VXBU01005971.1:1385636-1423921 GCA_013400315.1 Bombycilla garrulus
CCAGCCGGCACACACCGCGGCCCGTCGCGATGGGGACGGGAGGGACAGGAGCGGCGGGGCCAGCCGGCACACACCGCGGCCCGTCGCGATGGGGACGGGAGGGACGGGAGAGGCGGTGACCAGCCGGACTGAAAGCGGCCCGTCGCGATGGGAGCGGGAGCGGCGCTCCCCACACCGCACGGCGGGGCGGGGCCGCTGCACGAGGCGCGCGGACTGTGAGGGCGGGGCGGGGCCGCCCGTCCCTTTGAGGCGATAAAGTTGTGGGAGAAGAGCGGTGGTTTGGGGGTCATTTTTTTTCCCCCTGCTAATGGAGTAGGTGGCGAAATAGCCTCTTTGACTCTTTGAGGGAGGTTGAGGTGTGGAGCTCAGGAGCTCCTGTCTCCGTCTCCACCGCGGGGATGGGCTACCTGAAGCTGCTGGTGGTGAAGGACTTCAAGTCGTGGAGGGGGCAGCAGGTTATCGGCCCCTTCATGAGGTTCAACTGCATCATCGGCCCCAATGGATCAGGTAGTGTGGGTGGGTGTGTGAGTAGGGACAGCTGCTCCATCAGCTGACAACACTGAGGGCTCAATTTGATGGGATTTAGCCTCACGGGCCTGCTGAAAATCTCCTCTGTGCACCTGACGGGGTGGCAGCACAAATGAAGATTTG
Organism: Bombycilla garrulus; assembly: GCA_013400315.1. Taxonomy (NCBI): domain Eukaryota; kingdom Metazoa; phylum Chordata; class Aves; order Passeriformes; family Bombycillidae; genus Bombycilla; species Bombycilla garrulus. The sequence continues at coordinate 1,386,288 of VXBU01005971.1, forward strand.
GAGGCACCTGCTCTGTTTTTCTTAGCTGGAGATTTAGCTTTTTCCAGCACAGAAGTGCAGAAGCAGGCTGAGGAGAGAGAGGAGGTTGATAGAATTTTAATTTCAAGTTGGCTTAGTGTTTTCCAGCAGAAAGCCTGGTTTGCAGATATACACCTTGTCTTGGCCGCCCCAGCTTACAAAGATCACATAAAGATGGTTTTATTTTAGTACTCCGAGCTGTCCTGGTGGAAATCTGCTTCTTGATGGGTGTCTGTGGGGTTTACTCCGCTTCCTCCGGGAGGGGAGAGCGGCTCTGCAAAATGGCGGCTGTGGTGAGGTGAGGCTCACACGAGCCGGGCTTTGAAGGTGCTGCCCCACGTCGTGAGCCCAAGGCGCTGGAACTTCTTAAAATGTGATCTCTGCTTCAGAAAGCAGCACTCAACAAAAGGGATTTTATGTCTGTCAAAGTGGTAGGAGGTGAGGGTTGTCTTAACAGAGAACAAGCATGGGTTTAACATTTCACTTCAGTTTCCCTCGTCTGTTAATGATTTAATTTATAATTCAGATCTCTAGACCCTGTAGTTTCCTCACTTACCTGATTGACCTAAGATCTCTGAATGTAAGGTGAATATATTTAGCATTGCTATGTTCTTTATCATCCTGTCACTGCTGCTCTGTATTAAAAATCTCAGAATTATGATACTTTTTCTAGGTGCTCTTTCAGTTAAATCAAAGCACATTTTATAGATGAATCCACGGGGAAAAAAAGGTGTGAATATTATGTATTCCCTGAATTGAGTATTTTTATTTCTCTATTTTCCTCCTAGTTTTCTTCCTTTTCTGATACTTTTGAGAGCAAGTCAAAATATTGTCAAAGTAGCAAGGTCGAAGGCTGAAAATAATTAGGCTGTCAGCAGAAATGGTCAAGACTAAAGGAATAAAACAAAAAGAGGATTCCATTAGGAGGACTTTTGTCAAAGGACCAGGACCAGATAGCTTTGTTGCTGTGGTGAATGGATGTGGGAAAGTGCTAGTATTCTTGAGACTGGAGTTGCAGTGGAAAAGTTGGGGTTGGAGTGTTCATGCAATAAACCTCCCTCACTTCAGTCCAGAAAGCACACTGCCAGGCAAGGAGGGTGATGTGCCCTCACCTCTAGAGAAGCGTTTATATATATATAAAAAAAAGACTTCTTCATTAAGGCTGAACAAATAAATTTTTGTTTTGTCATAATTTTTGTTACAGACAGGCTTGTTTTCTGCTGCCAATATGTTACACCTTAAAAACATGTTGATTATTTGCAACAGCTTTTCCTCAATAAAATCACAAAGTCATAGAATGGTTTGGGTGGGAAGGAACATCGTATCTCCTGTAGTTCCCACCCCCTGCCATGGGCAGGGATACGTTCCACTAGACAGGGTTGCTCCAAGCCCCATCCCACTTGCCTTGAACATTTCCAGGAATGGGGGCATCCACAGCTTTTTTGAGCAACCTGTGCCACTATCTCACCACCCTCACAGGGCAGAATTTCCTCTAAAAGAATAAAAAATTACGTAATTAGAAACAGATTTTTTAAAGAATTTGGTACTTCTCCAGATTTATTCTTACTAAAATGCTTCCAGTTATGTCATGTCAGAAAAATCTTTTTTTCTTTCCTTTGAAGGAAAATCTAACATAATGGATGCTGTTAGCTTTGTGATGTGTGAAAAGACATCAAATTTGCGAGTTAAAAGTGTTCGAGAGCTTATTCATGGAGCACATGTTGGAAAACCTGTTTCTTCTACAGCTAGTGTGAAGATAGTATATTGTGAGGAAGATGGAGAAGAAAAAACATTTTCAAGAGTTATCCGTGGTAGGTAGTAGGTTCTGCTGCATGCACTGTCTGATGTATAAAGAAATGGAGAACAAAAATACCCAGCTTAGAAATTCAGATGCCCAGTATTAGTTCATAGTAGTATAGTCCTTCAGATTGCATTTTAGTAGTGATATAAATGAAAAAAAAATATTGGGTTAATTAGTTAAAATTTAACCAAGTTATTGTATGTTCTTTGCTCAATCTCTGTCTCTAGATATTTCCTTGGGATCTGTAGATGATGTAGGCTGTAGGAAATAGGGTCTGACACCTTCCTTTAGGTGTGAGGGTTACCATAAGCATCTAGTTCTTTTAGAAAGTACTACAATCAGAAGCTAGAGTTTTCAAACAGAAAAAGTAAACTACTGAAAGGAATAATGAGTAATTGAAATATATTGTCCTCTTTGAGAAAACTCAGTTAAATTATTCCACTAGTTTAATTATTTTGCAGTGGATTTCTTTTGTTGCAGCCATGTTCAGCAGTATTTCTTTTTTCTTTTCATCCTTTAGGTAGTTGCTCTGAGTTTTTTTTCAATGACAGGTCTGTCAGCCGATCTGCATATGTGTCTGAGCTTGAAAAAATTGGCATTCTTGTCAAGGCCAGGAATTGCCTTATTTTTCAGGTGAGCATTCAAGGTACTTTCGAAAGAAAGCAGAAGGTTCTTAGGTTATTTCATAAAATGCAGTTTTGTCTAGAGATGAGAGCATCCAACTACAAAGTAACTTATTTTTTATTTGCCTTGCAAGAGCTACAAGAGTACAAAATACACTTGATGGGGTTTGTCTGTACATGCACACACTAGTAAGAAAGCTAATTTGGAAGAAGTTGAGTGCTTCTGTTATTCACAATATTTTAAAAAGCATGGGTCTGTATAAATGCTTATTGTATTTAATTGTAGGAGTGCTAAGAAAAAGTAATTTCATCTTAAAACACTCCTGTTAGTAAAGACATGTGAAAACTTAAAGGATTTTTTTTTTTTAAGATTGAGGGGTTGAAAATTCTATTCAGCTGTTTCCAAGCTTTTGATGGATAATACATTGCACAGAATGGTCTTCCTTAGAGTTGCTGACAAAATTTGCTAAGGAAGAATGGATTTTTCCCTTTTACAGAAACATTTCTAGAAATCTGAGTGGCTAGGTGATCCTCATTTTGGCACTAAATTTTTCCTTGTATTTGAATCTAGATGCATTTCCACCAATTGTGTTCACCATAAATATATAGAAGTCAATTTGTACTGCATGCTCCAAAATTCATAAGGCATCAGAATGATCTACAGTACTGAATAATTTATTTCTTTTCAATTTGGGTTTAGGGAACAGTAGAATCAATTGCAATGAAGAAGCCAAAGGAGAGAGCTCAACTTTTTGAACAAATTAGTAATTCATGGGAATATGTTGAGGACTATGAAAACAAGAAGAGGAAAATGCAGCAAGCAGAACAGGATGCACAGTTCCATTATAGCAAGAAAAAAAGTGTGGCAGCAGAACGCAAACAAGCAAGGATGGAAAAAGAGGAGGTAACTTCAAGTTATTCCATTTTTTCATGTTAAATTGCCAGATTTTTGCACCTCTGATGAACTTCAATAATGTTTAAAAAAGCACAACAAACCAACAAAGCAAACCCACAAACTTCTGTTGGTTTTAGTCTACTAGTTTTTTAGTATGGCGTACTATACAATAATTTAGTATTATTTGAAAAGGTAGAGGAATATATGTAATCTAAATAAAAGAAAGTATAATTAGTTAACTTAAATATTCACTTAAATATTTGAGTTTTCTTAGTAGTGACCATTACTGGAATTACAGATATTTGTACGCCATCGCTTTGGCCTTGAAATTAGACTGCTGTTGATGGAAAGTGGTTTTTATAAACTATAAATTAAATTTTAATGTTGGTAGGCAGAGCATTACCAGATGCTAATCAAGGAACTGGATGAAGAAAGGATACAGCTGCAGCTTTTTCAGCTTTATCACAATGAAAAACAAATTGACTTCCTGAAAAACAATTTGGATGAAAAGAATATGGAGGCTTATATGAAGAAAGAGTCTCTTTCTAGAGCAGAAGATTCATTTAAAGTCAAGAAAAAAATGTTTGGGATACTAAGCAGGGACCATCAGCTTATGGAAAAAGAAATGAAGTAGGTTTTCCAATCAGGTTTTGTGGTAGTTGAATAAAGCATTATCCATGCTAGGAGTTGCTTGCCAGGTGGGCATTTCCTGGTAAAAATTTGGATGATAGCCCAGTGCTATGGAAATCAGTTCCTAGCAGTTCCCTGAAGTAAAATCCAGGAATGCTTTTTACCTCCTGTACCATAGAGAATATTTCATTATGTAAATACTTGTTTGCTGTTGAATTTTAGGAGGTTATGTTTCACTTCTTTAAATTACTATTTTAATGGATGTATATATAAAATAAAATCCTCTGTGGGCATACCCACAGTTTAAAACTGTTTGTTTGCATATGTGGTCAGGGCTGGGGAGGGGGTGTCTTTTCCATCTTCCTTCTTTCCCCTTTTCCTGTGCCTTTGTTGTTTTGGCTGTGTCCCTTGTGGTGGTTGGTTGGGTTTGGTTGTTTTGGGTTTGTTTCTGGTTTTGTTTCTTAGGACTCTGGAAGCATCACTGATTCAGCAGAGAGCCCTCTATATAAAAGCGAAGGAAAACACATCCTACCAAATCAAGAAAGTAGAAATGTCTAAAAAATCTCTAAGGGACAAGGAGAAATCCTGTGATAAGGAAAAACAGAACATGGAAGAACTAGAGATGGAATTGAAGGATATTGAGAAGGCATGGAGAGCGTTTGAGGAGAAAACTGAAGAAGAGAGAATGCAGAGAGCAGCAGATATTGAGCTGGAAGAAAGTCAGGTGAACCAGGAAGCCCAAAATACTGTTCACTAGAGAAGTCAAAAAATGCTCCTGATCACACAGAAATTATTTCATCAATGACCTATGATTTTTAGTGATTTTTTTTTTCCCTTGAACTCAAACAAAACCAAAATTCTAAGTTTTATTTAGAAACATGGTACATTGTGGAAGGGTAGGGCAGAAAACACTTGTCAGGGTTTCAGGGTGAGTGATTTTTGAGAACTTTTCATCTGAGTTGTCAGTTAGGGAAAACCAATGAAAACAAAAAAGTAAACCAGGGCTGGTAGTATATACATACATACATATATGTGTGTATATATATGTATATCTGCTGTGGGTCTGAGTCTGAAACTGGGGTAGCTCCTTTGAGAAGAAAGGGATTACATCCCTTGGTAGTAAATTCACTTTGGAAGAAGCTGTCTTTGCAACCATACGATCACAAATGTTTGTAAACCTACATGATAGCTTTTTTTTCCACTGTCTCCTCCTTCAGATAGTTTCTGATCAGTTAATGGAGAACCTGCAGGGCTGTTACCTTAGTTTGTGAATCTTCCTGCACTGCACTTTACGGGGATTTTTTTCAGTTAGTCATCACTTAGCAGATTTGTTTAAAATATTTATGTTTCAATTACTGTATGAAGCTTTTTAATAATGTGAGAATGCTGAATATATTGCACTAATTTTGGGCTATACAAAAGCTTAAGTGTTAACCTTCAGACTGAATGGGAAGTCCTGTAAGCTTCCCTGAACAATAAGAGCAATAAAAAAGGCTAAAAAAAAGACTGTGGGTGAGAATTATTAGGTGTAAGGTTTGGATTCGGTCTTAATTTAAAAAAATACAGCTTGTTATAATGCAATCAGTAGCTAGAAGAGTCTTCTGGAGAATTGGGTGATTTTCATAAAATTTAGGTAGGCAAAGTCACTTGAGGCTGTAACAACATGAGTCTTCTTACTTTCTAAGGACTGAATAATTTTTTATTTTTTTATTTCTTTTTTGCGCAGTTAGAGCGGTACAAAGAGCTGAAGGAAGTGGCAAGGAGGAGAGTAGCTACCCTAGCCCAGCAGCTGGAAAAACTGCGCTGGGAGGATAAAGGAGATCAAGAAAGGCTGAAACTCAATCGCAGGAAGAAAAATGAAATTGAGGTATCTATATCAAACTAGAGTTGGGTTGTTAGGAGAAAAATGTCTCTTTGCCATTCCCTCTGGTATAACTGTCTATATAAACAGGTTCAATGCCTTGATGTAGTCAAATCCTCAGCAGAAGAGATACATTGCAGGTGTTAGCTCAGTTTCCATGTTACAGCAGGTTTAGCAAAATGGCCTCTAAATTTGTTCAGAAATTGTTTGCATGGTCCCACACTGAGGATTTGGGTTTGAAAGCTTTGCTTCTGATATTTTACAGTTGCTCAGAACACTGGCTTAGCTGTCATCCAGTTCCTGGTTTTTTAAGTGTAGTCTTTGAGTCCCACTGCTGTTGTTTATGTGTGTGACACTCACACCCTGCAGAGGTGAATTTTGATCACAGCTACCTTTTTGCTGAGATGGTTTTAAGGTCAGTTGTGTGTAGAAATGTGTTGTAGTTGGAAAAATCTCAGTGTCCACTCTTACACTTCAGAGGCAGCTTTTTTGTGTGAATACAGTTGCAGTCATTTTGATTCTGATATCTTTTATCATTGCAGATCCAAACATGTAACAATAAAATATGTACATTTTTCACTCTAGCTAGGTTACCATGCCTGATTTTTGCTTCTGATAGAAGTAAAAAGGGCAGAAACTCACCTGATGATTTCTGTTTTGCTGGAAACCTTGTCTTGTTTGGTGTTTTGGGTTTTCTGGTTGGTTTGCCTTTGTTGTTTTTTTTCCACACTTTGCTTATCTTGCATTTTTGTCACCAGCTAAGAAGCTGGAGAGGCAACATACATTTTTTCAGCATTTAGTTGCAGAATCAAAGCTGAGGGAGACTGCTGTGCAGAAAACTAAAAAGTGCATCATATGAGACTTTAGGAGTGATACAGTTCCAAATATCTCCTTTCTGAACACATTAACTTGGTTCTGTGGAATAGCCTATATTTTTCTCCATGTTTATGAGGTTACAAAGTTATCATTACCATAATACCTAAGGTAATATTCATATATCCATTTTTTCTTCATAAAATACTATGTCTCTTCGAATTGCTAGTTACCAGGAAAACATAGTTAGTATCTAGAAGTGAAATAAATTCAATTGCCTGTGCTTCTTAAACTGAGCAAATCCCACTGTGTTGTTGAGAAAGGAATATGGAATACCTAAGAGTGCATGAAATATGAATATGCAAACACTGTAGTGTATGCAATAAGAGGTTAACTCTCCATCCCTAGAAGCATTTAAAAGATCACAAGGAGTTCAGGAGTTAAATTAAGGCTTAATAAACTGTGTAGGTAGCAGTATTTTTTTTTTCGTCTCCACTTGCTTCAGTTAATGTGTTTTTAATAAATTTGAGTAATTGAAAATGCTTGTTTTACCATTGGTGGGGTTTTTTTACTACAATGTTTTGTGTCAATTTTAAAACTGTGTCAACTCCTTTGCAAAAAGGTATTGATGCTGGGCCAAAAACAGCACCTCTTCTGCTTCAAGACCTATAATTTCCTGGCTCTTTGCTTGAAGTTTTTATTTGTTGGTGTCATGATTCTCTGTGCTGAAGAGGCTTTCCCTAAACTGTTGCTGAACATGGAAAATCCAATAATGGCCCTGGTAAAATAAATATCCCTGTATTATTTGTTCAGGTGCAGTTTGGCACCTGGTGTTGCAAAAGAGATGCTGTTAATTCACCATGGAAAAGCAATAAAGAAGAAAATATCTATCTCAGTACTTGTTCTGAATGTAGAGCTGTATGTCTTAAAACTCATTTTGCTCTGGTTTATTTTTAACCCATTCTATTTGTGACTGAATAGGGAACCATAAAACAGACTGTGGAACAGGTAGAAGAGCATGAAAAACGCATAGAGAAGCTGGAAGAATATGCTAAAGTATGCATGTATGTGTAAAAAACTAAGAGCTATCTGGATTTCTTGGGTATTAATCATTTTCAAAACACAGCAAGTTTCTGTTTCCTTCTAATTATTTTCTTTGACCTTTTAATAAGAACTAGAATTCTGATTAATACTTACTAATTCATACTAATTTTACTTAATATTTTAGTTACTTTAGCTGTCAAAATAAAGTGGGAAGTATGATGGCTAATCCATATCTTGTTTGAATTGGTTCTATAATTCTAATTTCTCACAAGTTCTGTTACTGTGGGTATGGGGCTATTATTGGACAAGTTCTGAGCAAGAAAAGAGGACAGTTTTGTAGTTGTGCTGCTCTAGAAAATAATATTTATGTTGTGTATCAGCACGTCTTGGTTCTTGCCTCCTGGGTCTTGTCTTCTGCTGGTATTTACTCCTTGTGAAGTTGGGTGACTGCAGAATGACCTTCATTTATACTGAAAATGTATATAAATGAAATTGTGAATTGCTTTTTATTTTTGCTTCTGTTCCAAGTGCATCATTAACAGAGAAAAAACAGCAGGAGGAAGTGCTGGCTAAGGAAATTGAGAATGCAACAATCCGAATGGCCGAGGTGAACGAAGACTTGAACAGAACAGTTGGTGAACTGCAGAATGCCAAAATTGATTTCCATGAAGGGAGGCGTGAACAGATGAGAGCAGAGATCCTGGAAAGTCTAAAAAGGCTCTATCCAGATTCTGTGGTAATGCAATGGCTTCGTTTATATAATTTATTTTAGACTTAAGACTTAAAAGTTCTGCATTAGACTGAGTAAGCAGCTGGAGTAAGTTGGACGGTCTGGAATATCATTCTAAATTTTGTTCTTGCTAGTGTGTACTTGATAAAATAGTATTACTGGAACAATTGTAGCATAAACTGTCATTATTTTTCACAGATTCCAAAAATAAATTGATTACTGCTTGCATTAGTTAGCAGTTTTGATCTTTTGTATGATTTAGTGGTGTTTAATTTTATATATAAAATATAAATATTTCTCTGTATTTTAATCTTCAGATTGGAAGGTTGCTTGACCTGTGTCATCCTATTCATAAAAAATACCAGCTTGCTGTTACCAAGGTGTTCAGCAGATACATGACTGCTATTGTTGTTGCCACTGAAAAAACAGCAAGAGATTGCATTCGGTTCCTAAAACAAGAGCGAGCTGAACCTGAAACTTTTCTTGCTTTGGATTACCTTGATGTAAGTAGGTTTGTTTTTTTTTTTCCTCCTGTCATCAGCAAGCTGACACGCTTTTAAGTCTTGATACTGGCCCATTGAAATTTAACTAAAATCAGCTTAAGTGTTAAGGCATGGGATTTGGGAAGTGAATTTTATGAGGCTCTGTTGGCCCACTTTGCCAGCCAGCTGAGGTCCCTCTGGATGGCAGCATGGCCATCTGGTGTCAGCCATTCCTCCCAGTTTTTGTGATCAGCAGATTCTGAGGTTGCACTCTTCCCCATGATCCAGGTAATTAATGAAGAAGTTGAAGAGGATCAATCCCAGTACTGACATGGCTGTCTGCTGGCCTCCAAGCAGACAACAGTATCTTAATGCCATCATAAATAGCAATGCAGTAGTTACACAGATTGAAGGACAGTGGTGTACAGAGAGCATAAAGCCCAGATGTGTTTCTGGTCTTGCAGTGCTTGAGCTCCCTGTTGCATTGATCTGCACATCCTGTCCCCAGACTGCTCAGATTTGGACATGCTTTGCTGTAACAACGTGGATTCTGAACATTGCTTGTTTGCTTTGCAGCTTAAACCAATTAACGAGAGGCTAAGGGAGATAAAAGGAGCTAAAATGATGGTGGATGTTGTACAAACTCCATTTGCTCCACTGAAAAGAGTGATTCAGTTTGTGAGTGGGAATGCCCTGATCTGTGAAACGGTTAAGGAAGCAAAACACATTGCATTTGATGGACCAGTGAGGCTGAAAGTAAGAAGCCAAAGTTTGTTGCATGCATTTTTCATTGCAGTTGTGTGTTTAATGCCATTAAATAATTCTTCTGTAAGCATGCTGGAGTATTGCAGATGATAAACCCAGAGTTGGTACTGTGCTAATCCCACAGAAACAAATCACTACATGCTTCACGTGGTTGTTTTCCTCTGATAGTAAGTTGAAGCAGTTTCCTGGGAGGAGAGGAAAGGTATGGTCCTCATGATGTGGAGTAGGAGGGATGGATAATCCTGCTTCTAAAACTGTCTGATTTTTAAGTACAGACTATCTTACAAGATTTTCTTTGCAGAAATGCTTTCAAAATTCTTCAAAATATTTTCCAGAATCTCTTGGTTGTAGATATGGATTGTAGATTGTAGACTGTAGATTGTGTTAAGGACTGGAAGCTTCTCTGTCACTTCTGCAGTTCTTTCTTCTCATTCCTGTCTCTGTTGCTGCAGAGAGTATTTTATTCACTTAATAAATCTTCTAAGATTTTGATTAAGACAGCTTTAAGTTGAAGGTGAGAAATCATTTTTACTTGAAATAAAGTCACAAAACCACTCATGTTTTAAAATTTACAAAAACTTACACTTTCACTCTTCAAACAAGCTGTTTACTGTCACCACGTTGCTTGGTTTGTTCTACCAAGTTTGAAAGGTGTCTATTCTACACCTTTAAGTGCAAGTGCCTACACAAGGGGCTATATGCCAGGAAATTACATAATTTCGTTTTATTTTCTGATCAGTTGTAATAATACCAAAATATGATTACTGGTAAGAAACAACAGGCTTTCTCTTTGCTTCAAATGTCTCACGTTAGCAGGTTTGGTAGAGAAGAAAAATTTGAGTCCAACTCAAATGTGGTTGTTAGTTGTTTAACTACTTTATCTTGGTGGCTGGTGCATGGGGTATTTGGCCTGGGTTTTTTTCAGATTTATTTGGATATAACTTATTTTCTTCCAGACAGTGGCTCTTGATGGAACTTTATTTTTGAAATCTGGAGTGATTTCTGGAGGATCAAGTGATCTAAGATTTAAAGCTAGATGTTGGGATGAGAAAGAAATTAATAATATGAAAGAAAGAAGAGATAGCTTGATTAATGAGTTAAAGGTAGGTCTCTAAAAGCACTTAACTGCAGAAGTCATGCTGTGTCTAACTTAATTCGGCTCTGGGAAGGTGATTTTCTAAAGATGTAATGTGCAAAGCTGCTAGAAGATGCAGATAGGACATAAGAGCTGTTCATCCTCTTCTAGTTAATGAGCTCTGCATCTCAGTTCTCAGCTGAGCTCTCAGCTCACAGGTGGAAATACAGGACAGCACTGTTGGTCCAAGCTCTCTCCAGGAAAAACTTGAGAGTACCTGAAGACTTGTAGTGAAAATGACAATATGATTGTGTTGGCATGAACCAAAACCTGCCAGTGCAAAATGATTTGTCATAGCTTTAGTGTTAGCTTTTTTTAAGGGGGATGGAGTTGTAATGTAATCTGTGAGCAAATACTTTATCGGGAGAAATAAATCCATTACAGTATTAACATTAAATATGACTTTGCTGTCAGCCTTTACCTTGAATGAGGCCTACATTAGTGAGGCTAACTTTAAAATCTGAGAAGCAAATAATTTTCAAATAATTCACCTTTTATTTCTCCCACCATAACACTTTCCCAGGACTTAATGAAGATCAGAAGGAAGGAGGCTGACTTGAAGCAATTGCGTGCTCAGTGCCAAGGAACTCAGACACGACTGAAATATTCACAGAGTGAATTAGACCTTATCAAAAAGAAACATCTTGCTAATCTCTTCATGGTATAATACTAAATCCCTTACAGTTTTCATGTTTAATAATTGTGTTGTTTTAAATTGCAGTTACTGATCAAGTAATGCTACTTCCTTAGATAGTTTTTTAAATTCAGTTCAAGTTTTGCATACAGCAGTTACAACTGAGGAATTGATAAAAACTTGGATTTCTGGTAATCTTGGTTTATCATTTAGTAACCTTCAGAAGTCTGTAAGTCAAAGTGCACTTTGTGGTACTTAGTTTGCTTTTTTTGCTTGTTAAAACTGTAATTGTTACATACAGCTTGGCAATAATAGTTAAGTGGCATTTGAGAAGAAAGTACTTAATGTTTTTAATTAGAAAAACAGTTAACCTGGAACAGAGCTGTCTCCTGATTTCTAGAGAGTTGCTCATCCTACTAAGAAAAATGACCATCATTTTCTTTTCTATCTAGGAAAAATCAAAACTGGAAAGTGAACTGGTAAACATTGAGGCTCAGTATGATATGCTGAAGGAAGCAGTAGCACAAAGAAAAGAAAAAATGGAAGAATTTCGGAAAAAAATTAACGAGGTAATGCCTTCTGTCAGAGCTTTGAGAGCTCATGCTGTTAGGCTGCAGAAACTTCTGTTTTACTGATGTTTAGACCTGAACAACTTTTAACTTTGTAAACTGCTTTGTTAATAAGGCTTGTACATTATTCCAGCAAGCTCTCCACATCCTCTACCTTTCTTACCAAGGCAGCTGTGAGCAGAGAATGTTGGTGTATGAATCAGAGCTTTGTAAATCAGTTTCCTTAGAGTCAAAGTTTTGTGACTGTCAAGTGCTAAACACAAATCCAACCAACCAAATCCATCTAGGTCTCAAACAGATGAAGCTTTGCTTAATACGAACAGCTTTATAGTGCTGAAAACAGTCCTCAGCACTGCAAGAGGGATTTGTCTCAACTCTACAGGTGACAGGTCTGGGGGATGGCCTGTCTGCTTGGAAAGTAGGAGGAAAATAGCATAATCTGAAGGTTCCTTTCTCTTGGGAGTAGCTGGAATTTGTTCTTGATTTTCTCTGTGCTTTGATTACCCTGGGAGAGTGGCTGAGGTGTGTGTGATGTTTGTCAGTGAATTCCTATTTCACTGTTTTAGGGGGCTGGTTTGTTTCTGTAGAGGTTTTCTTTTCGTGATTTTGTTGTTTGGTTTTTTTTTTTCTTTGCTGAATGGGAAGAGGATTCTTTCAGGTTTTTCCTGTTGTGGTTTTGGGGCTTGTTTTGGTGTTTTGTTGTTTTTTGAGGCTTTAAGGCCATTGTATACCTGTATTCAAGTCAGTTCATGGAAGATGAAGCTAGCCTGTTAAGTAACAGTGTTCTTTGCTCACCCTCTCTTTTGAGGTGTAGGTGATGGAGAACATAGAGATCTTGTTCTGTCCCCAGCTGTCCAAGTTCATTATCTGCTGTGGTATTAAACAGTTTTTGTCTTTACAATCTGCTCCTGTCTGCTTCTTATCAGCGACAGGAAAAGTTCTCCATGATATGTGATCCACCACTTAGGCTTCTCAGCTGTTTTTGTGTGGACACTTCTGCCATCTCATCCCTCAGTTTCCCTGTCATTTACTAATCTTCCAGTGGTCCCCAGGGCAATTCCTACAGAGAGTGGGCAGATTGCAGAGCAGGGTTGTCATGAAGAGACTGAAGGCATTCAGTGAAAGGAATGTTAGTAAAGCCTAATGTAAAGCCAAGAGGGGTTTCCTGCTGTGTTCAGCTAGAGTAGGCATTGCTGACCTCTTGGGGAAATAGGAACCTCATCTCTACCTGTGTCTTGAAGCTGCCTTTGTTCCTGTTCTTGTCAAACAAATCTGGTGTAAGCTGTGGAAAAATGGTACAGCAATTTTATCTGGAAAATTCACGGCCCAGGACTTAGATGCTGGTGTAAGTGTACATTGTTGGAGAAGGAGAGATTCCTCACCGCTGTCTGCAATAACTCAGCCTGTAAAGCACATCTGTAATTTAGTTCCTGGCTTCTGACCCATTCTCATCAGTCAGTCTGGGATTAATCCATGACTGGAATTCTACATGTAAGAACAAGCCAAAATTGCTGCCTGTTCTGTGTCTTGCTTGGGGTGCAGGCATGAGGGAGTGCAGATGTCTGTCATCTGCAAACACTGAGAAAGTTGTTGATCGTTAACCCTGTAAGAATTCCACATACAGGAACTTTTCTTTTGCTTGTTCTGAAAAAATAAAAACATAGAGGCTATCATTTGGAACCAATCATCAGTTCCCAAAGAGTAGTGGAACTTGGATTGTATCATTTGGTTTGATGTAGTATTTCATACCTGGCAAAAAAAGCCTGAATACTAAAACAATATCAACAATACCAGGTTTTGACCTGTAGAAGTCTCTTAAAATTGTGTTCAGTTCATCGAGCTTCCTTTTAAATAGGCTGTTGCTATTTCTTCTTTCATTCCAGACATACACACTGTACCTAGTATTGGCCTGCTTAAATTTTTCTTTAAAATTGTAGAATTAGTTTTGACTGATGCATTTGTTAGTATCTACTGTATAACTAGGAAATGAGATATTCCACAGCAGAGTTTTTGCTATGACTTCTGTATAAAGAGAGCACAGTAATTAATATTTATGGATCTCTTGAAAGGATTCACATAAAGAACTGAAGTACAACTCCAGGAAATGTGGTGTATCTGATCAGTGTCTGTCCAGCTTTCTCTTCTTCAGCTGTCTGGGAACAGGCAAAACCAGGGAAGCTGGTTACACTGGGATGGCTTTTCTTTGGAATGACCAGGTTCTGTCAAGAGTAGCTTAGACTGGAGTTACCCTTGGTAGATCACAGGCACATATGCCTTATGTCTGGCTTTTGGACTGAAAGTGTTATTTGAAAATTTCAAGTACAAATTACTTCTCAGTAGTTGTTAGCTGTTTCCTTGAAGTACCTTAAAAATCTAGTCTGTAGCATGAAGTGATTAAATATTTTATATCTGTAAGTTGTAAAACAGTATAATCATTTTGTTGTGCCATGTCTGTTTTCAAAGGCTGAAGATGATGTTTTCCAGGAATTCTGTGAAGAAATTGGTATAGAAAATATTCGTGTGTATGAACAGGAACACGTCAGACAGCAAGAGGAGATTGATAAGAAAAGGTGGTATATGGCACTAAAATGTAAACCAGTGGTTGGTATTAGATTGGTACTTGAGAAACTCCCTCTCAGGAAATAAAACCAAGTTCTAGGAGGATGTAGAAGGTTCTCCTTGTCACTGTAAGGATTAGTTAGGCCACTGCTGTAGTTAGTTAGACAAGGATTAGTTAGGCCACTGCTATGGTTGGGGTTTGTTGGACAGCTTGCAACCAACTTGAAAGGTAACATTTACTATTTTGGTAGCACTAAAATAAATTATAAAAAATAAAGAATAGTTTTTTAGTACCCACATGGAAAAATGGCACTATCCCATATTGAGAATAGCATGTGAAAATGCTTTAGGAAAACTGGGTGTAATATGGAGGTGTTTGGTATAGGAACATACACTTACAAGAAAAACAGATCCTTGAGTTTTTCACAGGCAACCTCAGATATTTCTCTGACAGACACATCACTTCACCACAGATTTGTATCTTACAAGGAGAATGTTAAAATGATGGTTCAGGTGTCACTTCCTACATTGATGTGGCTGTAGTCTGTTATATTTGATTGTTTAACCAATATCACTATACCTTTGTGATTTCCCATATTTCCACAGGATGTGGTGTAGTAGAATCAATGTAATGCAGATTTTTGTGTTCACAGAGAAAATACAGTAATGGTATCTAAATAGTCCAATCACAGATAACAGCCTGCTTTGTAAGAACTGGTTTTAAATCCTGTTCTTTGACTAGACTGGAGTTTGAAAATCAGAGGACACGACTGAACGTTCAGCTGGAGTATAACCGTGACCACCTACAAAAATCAATCAATTCAGTCAGCAAGTTGAGGGAGACAGTTCAGAAAGATGAAGCTGAGATTATCATGCTACAGAAGGTAATAATCCTATCAGTTTCACTGTCTCTAATTCAGTGCATTCTTTTCTCTCAGTTCCAATTTTGAATAAATGTAGTTGATGCTGTGGATTCATTTTTCAAGGGGTTAATTCAGTGTTGACTTTGCAATTGCTTAGAAAAATGCAGATGCATATTGTATTTTAACCTTGGAATAAACTGCCTTATCTGGGTGCTTATTTATTATTAAAAAAAAGCTTAATAAAAAATAAGTTTTGGATTACTTTCTGTACAGTATTTTATATTTTGTTCAGTTAATGTATTCTGTTGATATGAAAAGGCAGCATACAACTCTAGATAAAACCAGCAGCATGTGGCTCAAATTCAGCAGATTTTATGAGTAAGAGCAAGCAGCTCTGGTGCTTTACATCTTCAAGCTACTTTACAGCCACTAATATATTTAAAATAATGCTACAAAACCAATTTAGATTTTTAGTTGAAGTAATATGTATGGGTTCCTCCTTCACAATGTTCTTTATCCTGTATTGTGCTGATGGTGCTTGTCACAGAAAAAGGAAGGAGAAAATTTGTACTTAGAACAAAAAACAAAAAGTGAAATGTATCCAACTGCCACAAAGTGGGGAAAACCCCCCTCTCCAGTGCCTTTCAGACCTCGTGCTGTAACACATTTGAATATAACAGGTTTAAACTTCAACTCCTTTCTGTATAGTAGAGGTTCCAGATCTAGAATCTCTGTGGGAGGTTAAAAATGTCAATATTTCTATGCAGGATGAGGAAAAGCTTCTAAAAAAAGTGAATGAACTTTTGGAGGAGCAGCAACACCTTAAGGATAGATTAAGTGCTCATAAATCTGAGCTTACAAAAAGCCAAAATGAAGTGGAAGAGTTCAGAAAGACGATGTTAACTCTTAATAGGTAATTCCTACTTCTACTCCTGGGAAGATAATTAAAGAGATAATATTTAGAAGGGATTTACTGGTCACATGTTTGGATTTTCTTGTTTTGTTTTCTTTGGAAAGATTTATTAGAGACACAGTGATTTGCATCTACAGTGTGCCTTAGTCTAACAGTGTTTCTAATTCACTGTGTGAAGGAGAATATTTCAAGGGGGCCATCCCATAAAACAAACAGAATTATTTTATTATCTGCCTAGCCTTAGGTCTCACTGTGATCTCTGACCACAGATCTCTCATCCCTTGTGCTGAGTATGCAGTAGCTTAGAGCTTGACTGGGGGCATGAGAAGTTTCCTTGTAGTTTCACAGTTTAGTTTGAGTTGTACAGTGGGTCTGATGAATGGGAACTTTTTTATTTTCCAATTTCATTATTATTTTTCCAGACTTTTCATGTGTTGGGTACTTTAATACTAACTTTAGGTCATGATTTTGTCCTACTGCTATATTAAATCATCTCCTCTGTGGATAGTTTGTTTCAGTTCTGTTGTGCTTGCTAGTTATTGATGTCCCTTAATCAGGAGTCATCACTATGTTTAAACCCCCTCATGTTGGCACAGTAGGGCTAGGTAAACTTGAGGAATTCTCTAAAATCCCATCAACTGTATGCTTAGTCATTTATGTTGTGTATAATTTTAACAATGTTTCTGGTGATTGTAACTCAATGCTATCAGAGGGATTGGTTGCCAAGAATCAAATTGTTTCAAGGAGAGTAATGATAAAAAAATCTTGATGGCATGTTAAAGCATCAAATCTCCATATGTGTTCACTGGAGTTGAACAGAAAAGAGGTGGCTGTAATTAGGAAAGAACATTTGAACTTTTAAGAGAAGTTGGCAATGTACTGACAAAGAGGCTCCCTCTGGAGTAATTTAGGAGAATGGAGGGGATGGCAGAAGTACAGCACCATTTTCCTTGTGTTTGATGGGGTTACTGCAGAGGAAACAGCCCTCTTGGTGCTTGGAATCTCTCTTCTGTGCTGTATTTATCATGCTGGTGTTCTGTGGATGTATTAGCAGTGATGTTTCCACTCTTGAGTTCTTTGTGCCCTTTGTGCATGTAGAGAAGCCACAAAGTTGCAGAGGGAAGCTACAGCTCTAGAAACCTCTCTGGAAGAGAAGAGATTAAGGAGACATAATCTGCTGCTTGAATGCAAGGTGCAGGACTTGAAAATCCAATTTCTGGTTGGATCTCTGGACGACATCAGTGAAGTAGAGGTACCTAAAGTATTTACAGCAGATAGATCTCATGGAGGAGCACTTACTCATGAATTTAAAGAGTCTTTTTCTTCCCTTACAGGACTGTTTCTCTTACATAGTAATGTACAAAGCAATACACTCTCTATTCATGTGATCAGGCCTTTCATTCAAATGAAGGATTCATTTATATTTTTGTATTTTTGTAGACAGAAATATTGTTTGCAGGTATTTTTGCTTGTGCTTCAAACATACTCTTAAGAAATATATGAAATTGTGTGGTACAGGGGTCAGTTCAGAAATGCAAATAAATATACTTGTGCCAGGGTTGAGGTCATATTTGGTCTATCATCCACAATATAAATGCTGTATATAAAATCATCCTTTTGTGTTCAGTAGATGTAGATATTCACAGAAATCAGGGATAGGCTAAAACAGAAACCTTCCTTCTATTCAATGACTGCCCCTGATTATTTGTCTCCATCTTCCTTCTTTTTCCAACATAATTTTTGCACTGTTACAAAAGAAATGAGCTGTGGGTTTTGAAGAACTTACACGTGTGTGAATTTGTAAAAGTCCTGTTGAACCCGTTCCTTAGAAAAGTATTTTTGCTGGAGGATAGGTGTGAACTGGGCAGCAGACAAAATGCAGGCAGTGAGGTGGGGTGAGCAGTGTGTGAAGGGAAAACAAGAATTGCTGATGATCAGAGGATGCAGGAACCCAGCTCTCACTGTTTCTGGATAAGGAAGAGAGGAAACAAAGGAGAGGAGCAGAAGGAATAAAAATGTGGATTCTTAATTAACCTCACTGAGAAGAGCAGCAAGATTTGGTTCTGAGAAAAAATCTTGATAGGAACGGGGTCTAATAATGAGAGAGAGCACATGTTTCATTTGAGGGAAAGTGGCTGTTTGAAATTCAGGCCTCAGGGAGTAGAAGAGTCTCTGTTTATGCCATACAGAACTGAAGCTCCTCAGTCCTTCTGAGTGGAAGGAATGCCTCAGCTTACACACGTCAGCCTTCCCTTGGAAGGAATTGAGGTATCAGGGAGTGCACATCTTCCCACTCAGGAGATGTACAGTATGTACAGTGCTGTAAGCTCTTTATAAACAGATTGCTGCTGTGTTAACATGAGCTTCAAGCTGAGTTACTATGTTAATTTTAAAAACTCTTAATTTTAAAAACTCTTAATGAGTTGGTTTTACAGTTTCAAAGTTAACTGTTGTATTTCTGAACTGGAATTTCCTTCATGTTATAGCTAGGAGCTGAAATGGAAGACACCCAGACTCTGTCAGGGGTCTATGAAAGGGAAGAGGGGATTCAGATAGATTACAGCAGCCTAGAAGCTGACCTAAAGGTAATCTTTTCTGTCTGAAGCTATTAGAGATGGAGCGTTTGATTTTTTTATTTTTGTGAGAGATATTTTATTTGTTGTTTCTTTTGTTCTTCACCCTGCTCTTTAAGTGACACTTGGTAAACCACTGCTGAGCTGAAGTACATGTGTGCTGTGGTTTTGTACTCATGACATAGCATTGATCTGTGGGATTTCTAGATAGGTCAGATTCCCTTATAACTGGATTTAACTTATATCTTACCTGAAACACAAATATGGAATTGAGAGACTTAATATAACCCTGATTTTTTTTTTTTGCTTTCCTCCTTTACTTTCTGCCTTGAAGTTCCAACTCTGTATGTTAAGGCTCAAAACTCCAGAGCCCAAGGATGACTGGGGGTGTTGTTTACCTTCTGTTTGTGCTCTTTGCAGAGAATGAGGCTTCTCTGTCTAACAGCCCATTAGGTCACATTTTCTCAGCAGGTTTTGTAACTTTTTTTTCCTTTTTAATCTTGAGGAAATTAGTTAAATGTCAGAGGCTAAGCACAGAGCAAAGGATGAATCTGTCATCAGTAGAACTTACTTCAAAGAATTCACTGAGAGCCTCTTCTTTAAAAATCAAGGAGTGAAGCACTAATCCTGCTCTTGTGTTGTATTTTAGAAAGGGAATTCAGGGAAAATAATTGGCTCCCTGTTTTTAAAGGTCTTGGGGAAGAAGAGGGAGGGCCTGGTAGATTCATTGCAAGAACTAAGACCTGGGTGGCATTTTCAGTTGTGTTTCAAGTTAAAGCTATTAGTGATTGGGGTAATTGTTTCAGGAACCATGCATGCTTGCTGTATGCATTGAAATGTCTTGGCCTAAAAGCAAATTCGATTGCTCTGTTGGTTTTTTTCTTTAGGAACTAGAATCTGATAAAGATATAGAGGATCATGTGAAGCAAATGCAGCAGGAAATCAAAGCTAAAGAGGTGACATTAATGAAGACAGCTGCTCCAAACCTGAGAGCAGGAGAGAAGTTGCAGATAGCTCGGGACAAGTTCCAGGAATCAGTAGATGGTAACACTTTGGCTTTCATGTCAGTCACTTTTGTGATTCCACCCTAGTTGAAATTCCTCTTCTTAGGTTGGTCCTTCTGGCTTTGCTCCTTTCAGATATTAAGGTATTCTTTTGGGCTCAAGAGTTTGTCCTCAGTTATCTTTTAATTACATATAAACAATTCATTAACATACACTTGAGTGTGAAGTAGTTTGTTGAAATACAGTTTGAATGATTTTATTTGCTTTCTGAGAAGTATTGACTTCAATATTAAAATTTCTTAAATTTTTCTTACATCACTGAAGGAGCTGTGTATGTTGTCCAAAACTCAGACATGAGCATTTCTGGAAAATGATTAGTATCTTCAGAGAGTTTTGAGGATATTAACAATGTAAGGAACTTCAGGGGTTCTGGAGCTGTACCAGGTCAGTGCTGGTGCTGCTTGGGGCTGCCTGGCTCCCAGAAGGAATCAGAAGAATATTGTTCCTTGCTCCAGACCAATGTGGCACAGAGCAGGATTGAATACACCACATCTCTGCTGGTTTGTGGGTCCTCCATTTGAAATCTGGAACAAAACTCACTCTATACTGGTATGCTGCTTTTTCTGCAGTAAGTATTTTCTTTGATGCTGCTCATGGTACCCAGTATATATCTGTTCTGTGTATTTGCTCAAAGACTTCTTAAGGAGTAATTCCTGTGATTTTTTTTTTTTTTTCCATAGCTTTTGAGACCAGCAGAAAGGAGGCTAGAATATCCAAGCAGCAGTTTGAAGAGGTGAAGAGGAGGAGGTATGAGCTGTTCAGCCAGTGCTTTGAGCACGCCTCCATAGCCATTGACAGGATCTACAAGAAGCTTTGCAGGAACAGCAGTGCTCAGGTGTGTCCTGCTCTGGGGCTTGGCCTTCGAGGCCTTACTGTGGCTGCTTTGTTACCTGGAATAAAGTAGCACTTGTGGTTTCCAAAGACAATCTCAGTCCTTAAAAAGAGAATTACAGAAATAAAGTCTGCAGAAGTTTAGGGTCAGGGAAGGAATAGGCAATAAGCCTAAGTATGCTTGACATCAGACAGAGAGAGGTAATCTGTGAGCAAAACTGGGAACTATTCAGCTTGGCTTAGTTTTGCTCTGTGCTTTTAGCAGACTTGTAAATTATCAGATCACAAGTGTGAAATGTAACTGAGTCCTTCATTGAAAAATAACATTGGTTTATACATCAAGTTATAGAAATAATAATCATTAGTACAGACAACTGAAAATCTTAAGTCAGTGCTAGGGTTTTGTACAAGGTCTTGAAGCACCTTCTACCCCACTTAAATATTTAGAAAACATAAACAGACATAATATTTTTGCAGCTTTTAAGAAACATGTAGACAAATTGTCTCACAGTAACCTTTGTTACTGTTCCTGTATTAATATCAAAAGTCAAGAGGCAACTCCTCACATGGTTTGGTTATGTCAGATTCCATAGACTGTGAAATGTTTAAAGGATTGAACTCTTGTCTGCCTTAAGATTTTGTGTCTTCCTTCAGCATGTTGTGTTGGTTTGGTTTTCATTCCATGATGCCTGTGATCTGAGAGGAGACATTTGAAATGAGAATTAACTAGGGAAATTACTCTTACCTGTCTCCACCTGTGCAGAGGGGAAGAGTCTGTATTATTTTATTCTCTCTTCTCTTAATGAGAAAAATGAACCATGTAGCAAAGATCTTACCCATCATACTTTAGTGGTTAGGAAAAATAGTGATTCCTTTAAAATAAAATTAAATTTTAAATTTTGTCCCTGGGAACCAGGATATAAAGTACAGAGAAAGACTTTAACAGAAGCAGTCTTTGTCCAGCTCAAAGCTAGGTTCTGTAAAGCTAACCTTTCATAAAAAAAGGCAATTTTGCAAATACATTGTCTTCCAGGCCAAAAGACAAGAAATCTACTTTTGAAGTCTAACATTTTAATAATTCAAAAAATCAAAGGTGTTACATAAAAGGTGATAAAATCAAGTTTGTTCGGTAGTTGAAAGTTTGGAAATAACAAATATGTGGTGCCATTTCCAAACTAGTGTTGTTACTGAGCCTCTTGGTTCTGGGTTTGTTAACAAAACCATATTCTCCAGGAACTGGATATTGCAGCTTTCAGAATGGAGAACAGGTTCCCTAAAAGTGAAGCAAACTCACTGGTTTCCTCACTAGCCCAGGCAGTATTTAAACCTAAAAAATCCCCATCTAAATAATTTGATAAACTTCACTGGTAACAATTCCAAGTGTTTGTTTCCAGGCATTCCTTAGTCCTGAGAATCCTGAGGAGCCCTATCTGGAAGGCATTGGCTTCCACTGCGTGGCTCCAGGCAAGCGCTTCATGCCCATGGACAGCCTGTCAGGAGGGGAGAAAACAGTGGCAGCCCTGGCTCTTGTGTTTGCCATTCACAGGTAAAAACTCTTCTGGCCTTATCCAGGGAAAAAAAGTAGTATTGGGGTATTCCCCAGGTATCTGGCCAAGTGGGTGATAGAATGAGACAGAGTTGTGCTCACACACATTAAAAAAATTCTGCTAATGGAGTGTTCAAGCATGTTGAAGTCCTTATTCTTTACCTGTCATGATAATATATATTCAATGTAGAATTCCATATTAACTAAAATATTAACTGTTAATTCATTTCTTGTCTATTATTTAATATTAAATAATACCTAATATTGTTTAATTAAAGTAAATGTAAGACTAATATAGCAAAATACTATCAACTTGATTTATGGAGTAAGTAATTAGAATGTTGATTATCATTTTGTTGTCTCAATGCAAAATACTGTCTTGTCTTCTACAGCTTTCGTCCAGCTCCTTTTTTTATTTTGGATGAGATAGATGCTGCACTGGACAACACAAACATTGATAAAGTAAGTTGCTTTTTTACTGACAAGATCTGGTACCTTCTGTAGAAGGGTGGCTACTTCCCTTGCAGGGTGTTGGGATACAGAGATTGATTAGCCTGAGTGAACCTGTTTTAAATTAGATTTGGATTTAGGGCTGAAGTAATGAATCTATGGGAAAAATTCAAATTCCTTAATCCAAGTGTGTCTGATTGGTGTCTAAATTGTGAAGTGAGAGGAGGTGATGAGGAGTGTGCAGGTGTGTTGTGTAACCCCATGTGGCACAATCAGAGCTGGAGGGCAGCTGGGAATTGTGCTGTTAGGAATTGGTAAGGCCTTGGGATTCCCTTGGCTCTGAGAAGCAGCAAGGAGTGTGTGTGCATGTGCAAACCAAGGCATCCTGTCACTGGAGTGTTTCACATCATCGGCTTAGTAACTATTTCTGCATTTGCACCAAGTAAGCTGTTGCTCCAGTCGTTTTAGTCACATGACTTTTCTTGATTAAATCACCCTCCTGCCCTCTCAATTTCTCCTTCCCTTTTTCCCAATAACTGCTCAATGTAATAAGGACTGAGGCTGGAGCACAAACAGCAGAGATTGCAGCTGTGGATGGCAGCCCCTGGGAGGGGGAGGCTCAGGACAGTGGGATTGTTCATAGGGAGGAATCCTAAAGCTTTCCACATACGCCTGGATTTTCTTCTGTGGAAGCATTTTTTCTCAGAACAGTATTTCTACTAACATTACTGCTGATGTCAGTCTTGGTAGAGCCTAACAAACAACAGCAGTTGTTTAAACACCAAACATTTTGGTTTTTTCCCTGATGGCATTAACTGTGATGTGCCCAGTACCCCAGAGTTTGCTTGGAGGGTATCTGTGGAATCGATAGCTGGGAAGCTCTGCCACTCGTGCCTGCCAGATAGAACTCAATTCATTCTTGGAGATTACTGACTCACAGAGAGAGGCTCCTGAACCTGAATTCCCTAAATAATCCTGGGATGCAAATCCACAAGGGTTACCCAGGCCCTGAGGTTGTTTCAGCAACATCAGATGGGATGTCGTGGGGCTGTAATGAAGATCCCTAAGGAAGCTTTAGGGTTTGGCTCTCAATGGCATGGTTAAAAACAAGATTATACATCACACAGTTCCTCTGTGAGCTGGGCTTCTACAGCTACTGCTCTGAGTCTCCCTTGGGCCCACTCTCAGGTGATGTATTCCAGTTGAATACAAGTGCTGTGTTCTCTGTGTGCTGTTTTTTCTGGGCTCACATGTCTCAAGGCTGACTTGGAGCAGGGCAGGCTGACTCAGGCTTTGCTCTTACACCAGTTACTGCTGCACTCGACACGGTGCTGTTGATGGAAGCTGTGGTGTCAGGTGCTGAGCACTGCCTGCCTGTGGCTGGCTGGTGTGTTCCTGGCTCTGGAGCTGGCAGGGACACACACCGTGCCCTCAGCTGGCTGCTGCCTGCATGATTAATCCAGAAAAGTTCCTGTTGCAGTTAGATGTGCTCCAGTCCTGCACACAGTGCACGAAGGTGAGGCTTTCTGGGATGTTGCCAGATTTCCACATAGGCTACCTGTGATGCTTTAACAGAGCTGCTGATGATCAATAGGAGGCACTTTGCCTCTCTGAGGCTCATTCTGCCTGGCAGAAGAGAGGTCCCCTTTACACCTAAGGATGTGCTGAGCACCATTCTTGTCAAAACACTGGAAACAAAGAGGTGATTTTATCTCTGTGCACCTGGATTTCTCAGTTCAAACAGCTAAAATTGAATACTACAAGTGAGCAAAACTGATTTGTGAAAGATTGTTGCTGGTACTCATTGGTATCTGGTTTTTATCCTAAGAAATTAATCTGTTTCTTTCCATTCTTTCAGACTGATGGTGTATTAAAACAAATCTCTCACTGATTGGAACTATACTCTGAAATTATTGTGACATTTGTAATTTACTAACAGCTCTTCCATTAAAAACCTAATTTTTATGTCATGTAGATAGAACTGTGCAAGCAGAGGGCTCATTAAAAATGTACTGGTTTTCCTTTATGCAGTATTTAATTTATATTGGAGACATTGCAGTACTCACCAGTTAATAACTTAAATTTTGTGTCTTTAAGTTGCATTATTATTGAGAAACCTGCTGCTGTCTGCAGTGAACTATTTTAAGGTTATTTTACAGCCATTACCAAACTTTTCACACTTTTTAAAAACTTGGGAATTTCCACCATCCTTTCTAGTTATATAAAGTAAAATTGTTATTCATTGGCATTTTTTAATAGCTTTATTCATTGGAATGAACCCTTATTTTCTTAAATGTTTTCAAAAAGCAACACACCTGAGCGGTTGTCCTAAAGCCTTGCAAAATACCTGACTTTCAAAACTGGTTTATTTCTCATTTTAGCAATCTTATTTCATGATGGAATTCTGCAGCTAGCAAGTTCAGGTCTTCCCTCACCATCCCCTCATCACAGCATTGTTTCAAGTTGCCAGAACTAACTGAAATACTTGGTTTCTTTCCAAAGGTCTCGAATTTCATTAGAGAACAAGCACATGAACAGTTCCAAATGATAGTTATTTCCCTGAAGGAAGAGTTCTATTGCAAGGCAGATGCATTGATTGGAGTGTGTCCTGAGGTAACAATTAGTTCTGGTGAAGCAATGCACGTGGGGTTGTTGAAGTGCTGGGTCACAGCTGAAGTGTTGCACACTGGTGGTGGCTGGGGGTGTCCTGCAGGTTCCACCCCAGGGAATTCCCTTTGGGGAACCTGAGCTCATGATTGCATCTCACAGTTCTGAAATGCTTCTTTCAAGTGCCAGCAGTGTTACATGGTGTGACCCTCCCTCCCTCCCTCTTCTCAGCACGATGATATCATGTTCAGCCAAGTCCTGACCCTGGACCTCACCGAGTACCCAGAGGAGGAGGAGGAGGAGCAGGACACAGCAGAGAGGCCCAGCCCTGGTTCTGCCTTCGAGTAGCACCTGCATGGTGTCAGGGCCAAGTGAGAGCAGAGCTGGGTTCACAGCTGACTGTTACAAACCTCAGTTTGAATGTGGCTGTTGACAGGGAAATGGTCCCTTTTCAAGTAAAGCAGTTTTGCAAAATACTTAGGGAATCAACTGCTACTCTTGATGCAGTTTTTTGTTAATTAAGGAGTGAGAGCCTGAGTAAGTTTCTGAGGTGTGTACACTGGCACCCAAAGCTTTCATTCCAGATAGTTTGGCTTTAAGAAGGGCTGCAGGTTCATTTCCATAAGTATAATATCCCAAAGAACAAGCCTCTTGCTCTGCTTAGGGAGAGTCCATAGTGCCAGCACAATGTTCATGTGCTCACTGCTCCAGTCAGGACCTTTTGGGTTGTAGCTGCATCAGTTTGCCTTCAAATAGGATTATTTCCTCTTTAAAACACTAAGATACTGGAATGTGTTCATTATCTTGGGTGACTTCTGTGACAACCACACAGACTTCACTCTTCCACTCTAACTTTACACAAGTATTAGTTAACTGTACATAAACTTGTGATGCAGCTCTTGGAGCTGTGATGTAACCTTGAAATATTTCTCCTCTGAGCTATTTCACCTCTTTGAGAAGTGGAAAAAATGAGTCAGATGTTACAGAGGCAAATGAAATACATATTAGAAATATGGAAACATGTAATTAATGTTGTTATGCAGCTGTCCCAGTACACTGAAGTTACTTTGCTGGCTGTTTTTCATCTAAGCAGAGGAAAGTTAATGAACTTTAGATGAAAAGTTAATGAAGTTGGGTAAGGAAAACTGAAAGCTGGAATCACTTTATCTGGCTTATGTTCCACCTCTGTGTGCTGAGTCCCTTGGTTTGTGGTTGTTCATGGTAATTATATCTTGTGTTCACAGAGCAGGTTCCTTTTGTCCTGTGGGTTGCTTACACACACCTGCCTTGCCCTGGGCCTGTGGGGATCCTGCCTCAGGGAGGAAGAGTGTCTGAGCAGGAGTGTAACATGTTTCAGGTGTTCACCAAATACTTGTGGTGTTGCTACACTTCAGTGAATAAAACAATTTGCTCTGAGGCATGAGTCAGCATCAGTGCCTTAATTCAGAATCCAGTAACAGATGTGTTAGGAAATTAAATAACCCCTCACTCTTCTGCTTTTGAGGATACAAACACAGAGCACCCATGCTGGGAGGCTGCTGGACAAGCTGCAGTTCAGCAGTACCTAGAAGGGAAGAAGCACCAGTGCTGGGTGACACTGATCCTCACCAAGGGGAGGAATGGCATTTCTTATTGTGGACCTGACTTCAAGCACATGAAAAGGAGTAGCATGACTTTAGGGTTTAAATGGTGGTAGCATTTGGGTTCACCTCAGTGTAAGTGATGGATTTTGCTTCAGCTGGAAGCAACAGGTGAGGTGTCCTGAGCTGATGATCAGGATCCACAAGTCCCTGGCTAGTCACTTTCCAGAGCAGTTCACTCACAGCTTATGTTAGAGGGTAATCTGACAGATAATGCTCTGGGTGATGCTGAAAGAGTTTTCAGCAGTGATCGTGGTGGAAATAGACCCTCTCAGAGGAACAGGGCTGATGTGGGCTGCCTGAAGGCCTGCAGGAGCACAGCAGCATCCCAACACTGCACCTCACTGAAGCTTTTTGTCCCAGGGAACTGCAGGAGCTGGTTGTGGGCAAGGGAGTAAAGACCTGCGAAACCACAGCTCAGAGCCAAAGGGCACCTGCCAGCCCCACCCCTTGTCCTCCCTGTAAAACCCCAACACAATGGGACCTGCCCTCAGAAGGCACAACAGAAATCCTTGGGAAAGCTGACAGGAGCCATCCTGCAGCCCTGCAGCTACACCTGTGCTGGCATCAGCACAAAGAACAGCCTGACCCTGCTGTGCAGACACTGGTGGCAGAAGCAAAGCTACTCCAGTGCTGGCAGCTGCACTGGGAATCCTGTCCTGCTGCCACCATGGTGCAGGTGGGGGCAGTACCAGCCACTGCTGGGCCTCATCTTCACCCTGGAGCAGTTCAAAGGCAAACTTACACACCAGCGATTTCCTGCAGCTGCATCCTTTGAAACTGACTGGGTTTCACTCCACAGCTGGTCCCTGCTGTCCAAGGCAGGCACCACAGTCTGTGCATAGCAATATTTAAATCATTTCCACAGGAACCCACTGCAGAGAGGGCAGGGAGTGTCTCCTCTGCAGTCTGTCCCTGCAGATGCAGCACTGCTCCAGCCTCTCCTCCCCAGCTGATCTTGTGCCTTGCCAGACAAAGGAATAAACAAATCCTCGTGCCACAAGTGGAAAGCGAGTGGGTCATTGTGCTGTGGGTTCCATAAGTGTGGAACAGCAGTGTGCTTCAGGACTTGGGGATCAAAGACTGAAGCCTGCAAGACCCCTGAACAATCCAGAAACCCACCTGCCAAGAGGCACTTCTGACAGATTCAAAAGTTGTGTGGCTTCAGCTGGGGCAGAGTTTGGTCCAGGTGGCTTCAAATAGTGCAGAGAAGTTGCATCTGCTTCTCTGTGACCCTGCCTGGGTGGTTTGGCTCATTTGACTCTCAAGCTGTACACACATGGCACAGTTATGGCTTTAGAAAAGAGAAAGCTAGTATGTACAATTTTATTCCACTTAAAATCATGGAAATATCAGATCATAACTTTCCATGCAGCAGATGTAAAACACCTACTGCTAAAAAGCTGCTGGAGTGGGCCTTGGGTGTTTGGGTTTCTTTCATTCAAGAGTGTCATTATCTGACTGCTTGATCCTCTTAGGAGAATCAGTGCTGCCTTCTCCTAACTTCCTTTTAGCACAGTCCACACACGAAGTTCCTGGGGAGAGAGAGGGGAAAGAAAATACATTAATATTGCTACATCCATTGCTTGGTGTAGTTTTTATTACAAGCACCAGCTAGCAAGATAAACACAATCCTGGTCCCCTGAGGTTCTTGTATTTGGATTCTGAATTACATGTAACACTAACCCTGCTAAAGGTCTGGGCTCAAGCCCTCCCCTAAAACTGGTCTCTAGTACTGACACAAACAACAGGGCCTGAGCTCAGGATTCAGCTGCCTTTGGCCAAAGATGATTTAACACCTGTGGAGCTCACACTGAGTCCTGGTCCCTTAATGAGAGGCCCCACTGAGCTGGAGGGTTGAAATAGATTACTCCACTGGTCCCAGCCTGAACCATTCCTGAAGTCTACAACAAAAATCCTTGGTGTAAGCTGCTGTTGGAAGTACATAATCAGTGTAACGTGAACGGAATAGAAATTCCTTCAAAACCAGAACATTCACTTACATTTTGGGGGCTATTACACACAATAATCCTCTTGGGTTTTTGACTTGGTCTGTATTCTGAATTACAAGTAAACAGGTGCTAAAACTGTCTAAAGATGGTGCTAACAAGTTAGTAAAGGAGGACTGGAATGAATTGTACTCAAGGTTTTGGTTTCTCTTGTGCCTAAGTGTCCTGTATTGAAAATGGGATTTATGAACTCAGGTGAGAGGAAAGGTAAGCTTAAAATGCCAATTGGAATCACAAAACTAATCTCTGACTTTACACCTGCACAAGTGTCTGGGAGCTTATGTGCTTTTTGATTGGGAAAGAGCAGGGGGTTCACCTTCTGCACTGCCAAAGGCCCTTACATGCAGTGCCAAATGATACTGCTATACAATTTTGATGTTGGCTGCAGCAGCACAGGCCTCTCAGGAGTGGAATCTTTTTAAGTTGTTTCACTATATTTTTTCCATCAATTGCAATGTATTATTGCTTGGGTTATTCACAGAAATACCACAAAGCAACCAATTTTCAGCTCAGCTGAAAAATCACCTTCAGTACCACACCCTCAAGATTCACTCTTCCCGACCCCCTTAAGGAAGGCTTTTGAACAGGAACCTGTATTTGGAAATCTAAGCCAAAAATCACACTGATGTTAGCATGTAAAAGGTCCAAAAAATGTATATAAAAAGTCACTAACATTCACCAGAGTACTCTGAGGTAATACTATCACTTATCATTTGATAGACCTGAAAAGGCCATCAGTTACCTGCTGCTAGGCAGAAACAAAACCAGAGAGTAAAAAAAGAGCATTCAGCAAACTTTCAGAGCTCTGCACAGTGATTATTTAATTACTTTGGAAATAAGAGGGGTATTTTTCTTGTGTTGCTAGGATTATGGAACTTGCTGTGAAAATAAAAACGTTACTTACCCAGCAGTGTTGTGCTGTCCACCCGATCAGCATCTAGAGAAGTGTAAGAGATACCAGCAACACCCATCAGCATCCAGGAAGTTTTTATACTTCTATGCACCATCCCAAAACAGCAAGGCTGTATTTAGAATCCCAGAATGGTCTGGGCTGAAAGGGATGTTAAAGCTCATTCAGTTCCACCCTCTTGCCATGGGCAGGGACCTTCCACTATCCCAGGTTTCTCCCAGCCCCATCCAGCCTGGCACTGAACACTTCCAGGGATGGGGCAGCCACAGCTTCTCTGGGCACCCTGTGCCATGGTCCCACCAATCTGGTCATACAAACATGTCCTCTTTAACCTGGATCTATGCCCTTTCAGTTTGAAGCCATTCACCCCTGTCCTATCCCTCTGTGCCCTTGTCCAAAAGTCCCTCTCCAGCTCTCTGGGAGCCCCTTCAGGCACTGGAAGGCTGCTCAAAGATCTCCCTGGAGCCTTTTCTTCTCCAGGCTGAACACCCCAGTTGTCACAGCCTGTCTCCAAAGCAGAGGTACTCCAGCCCCCGAAAATCTTTGTTGCCCACCTCTGGACCCGCTTCCAGCAGCTCCATGTGTTTCTGATGTTGGGGATCCCAGGGCTGGAGGCAGCTCTGCAGGTGGGGTCTCAGCCCAGCACAGGGGGTTCAGGGTCCCAGGGCACATCCAGCTCTCAGCACCAGCACCCCCAGGTTCTCCCAGGGCTGCTCCATCTGCTCATTCCCAGCTGGATTTGTGCTCATGACTGCCCAGCCCTGCCCCTGGAGCCTGCCCAGGTGTCTCTGGCTGTGACCCCTTCTCCAGAGCTCTGCCCCTGCTCTCACCTGCTGAGGACACACTCCTGCTCCCTGCCTGCATCCCCATCTGTGCCAGCACATGGTCCTGCTGCTGACACCGACTCCTGGACACACAGCTTCCAGCAGTTTCCATCCACACATGAACCACTGACCTGCGTGTGACCATCCAGCCCATTTTTTACCCACATCCCCCAAGTTTTCCTATTTCCCCTTTTTAAAAGTGGGGGTTACCTTTCCTCTTTTTCCAGTCAGTGGGAACTTCCCCAGTCAACACAATTTTTCAAATAATATGGCTAAGGAACATCATCATGGTTTGGCAGATGAGATTCCACCAGGACATGATTACTTCAGCCCAGGCTACTACCAACCCTGCCCAGGTCCAGCTGAGCCTCTCCCTCACTTTCCTAGGAAGTGGTGCTCAAGGTATTCCAGGATTGCTGGACTGCTCGTGGTTTGCTGTGTTCCTTTCCCAGTGAGTGTCCAGGGGCTTGTAGGCCCCAGTCTGCATCAGGCTCATTTTGGTTTTGCATTTCTCATTTCTTTAATATAACCCTTTTAACAAACTCCCCATGCTACATTTTAGAAGGAAGTTTGTAAAAAGACACAAAAAACCAAACCCTGACAGTTTGGTGATGTACAGAGCAGTTCTGCACACCTGAAAATGGTTTTGTTTGGGATCTTGACTTGAAAATGAGATCACAGCATTTTCAAATATGAGTAAGGTCCCTCTTCTTGCAACTCTGATGCAAATCAGATTGCAGACAAACCTCCTGAAATCTCAGTGGTGTGATAAATATTTTTTTTAGCCTTCATGGAAAGAAAAACATAATGCAGTCTAATTGGAATAGTCATCAAGTCACAAAAAGCAGGATATTAATTTGGGCATGCACTTCTCAGGGGAAGGTTCCTTTCTGTGCACCACCTGGGAATAATTTTAGACAAAACAGTTGGACTGAAATGATAAATAAAAGAGCTGTCAAATAGCAATTCTTCCCAAGGTCATTTAATTATTTTCCTCTGTTCTCTGGATAAACCAAAACAGAACTGTCCCTATTTGGAAAACATTAAAGGAATCTCTTTCCTTAGACATGCAGTGTTTCTCTTCATTCTCTTCACAACCCTAAGTGTACTAAGCCAAACACTTATTGGATGCACTGATTTAATTCCCCATTCTGTGCTCAGTCAGATATTGTGGCTCAACCAGCTTATCCCACCAGTTAATCCCTTCAATTCTCTTAGTCTTCCTGACAAGTCAGATTTGTGATAACGTAATACTCAATAAGCTGAAGTAGTTCACATCATAAATATAAGTTAAGTAAACATCTGTACCAAATACTAACAAAGAGACAAATCCAGAATTCAAGATTAAATCTGCAAGAATTCACAGACCTCAAAAATCCACAGATTAAAAAAAAACCCAAAACCCATCTAGTTGCAGTTTGGCCACATGTTCCAACTCTGCATGTCCCTCACAAGCAACAAAGCTGCACATGAGGCCAGTGCCTCAGATCAGCTGCAGAGTTCAGGCAGGGCCAGCGGCCCCTGCTCCACACTGTGCTGTTCAGAGGCCACATTACCTGGACTTCTCTGCTTGCAGATTTGAGCAGTCAGATCCTGCACATACTCTGGGAATTGCTGGAAGCAGTCCCCATAGGACACCACTTTTATTCCATGCAGCAGCATATCTGCCTGGAGCTTAAAAAAGTGATCTTCGTTTTCCTTAAGCACCAACATGTAATGTTCCAGATCCACTTTGTTCTTGACTGTGTAAAGAAAAAGAGCCTGGAATATCTGGTCACGCAGAGTCTCTCCACAACCCAAGAACAAGAAGGACTTGGTTCGGTACAAGTTCTGAAGAACCTCCTGCGAGGGAACAAAAACAAAGAAGAGCCACATTTACCTCAGCACACAAAAGCCAAGGTCAGAACTCTTAAAAAAAACCATCAGCAGAGCAGAACCTCACTAGTGACCTGGAAAATGCAAATGTTTTAGGACCAGGCCAAACTGACATTTCATAACCATTGTTCCTACACCAATAAAAAGCAAACAAAAAAAGCCAAAATTATCACATAAATATGGGAGTTGGAACAAAATGATTTTTTAAGGTCCCTTCCAACCCAAACCATTACATGGAATTTAAATAGGCGTGTGTTGCCAGCAAGAGAATTTAAACTGAAACAATTAGGGTGTTCCTGTTAGGTCAATCTCTAAATAAAGAAAATAAATATTCTTCACCAAATGTTTGACTTCCTATGACAGCTAAGACAACATTCAGTCCAGGATCCAGAGCTGGTACCAGTTTAAAGCCCTAAGGAAACCTGGCAATCATATGAGGATGAATTCTTGTCCTTGAGTTCACTATTTTGAGGCTCCTGTTCTTTCCAAAGATAAATGCAAACTGTGACATCCAGCTGAGAGGTTTGGTTGTGATTTACACAGCCACAGTACCCAATGGCACAGGCAGCTCTTGCAACACAGCCACCTTTCTGAATAATTCCTCTGGTCCCCAAGTATTTCATTTATGTGATCCCACAGAGCCTTCGGTATCTTGTCTGCAGTGATTACAAGAAAACTGTTTGGCACAACATAGTCAAAATTTTAAAGATCACACAAACCATGACTTCAGGATCTTGAGTAACATCTTTATATCCTGAGGGATCAAGCACCATTCCACAGGGATCTGTGTACAGGCCATGAATGTGAAGAACTCCATATTTCACATGGCCCCTTGCCCACTGAAGAACCTAAAGCACATCATGCAAGACACATTCTTTGGTTATAATTTACCACACTCACCAAGAATCTGCAAAACTGTACAGCTGAACTGACTTACAAACCACCTAAAGCAGAAACAACTCCTTTTGCACTTTCCCACAGCAAGAGATTGTAATTACTAATTACACAGCTCACTTTAAATGAGAACAAAGAGGTGATGGCTGACACTGCAGCTTTTGGGTTAAACATCCAGCCAAGCAAGAAGCAAGTTCCAGCAGCACTGACCGACAAGGCATGAACAGCAAATTAACCACCAGCCAGGTGAAACTCTATTTGGAATTTTAACAATGACTTAACATAAGTTAAATAACTTGGGGTTTTTTTCTAGTAAATAGCAGGGAACTGGTTAACAAACATGTCACTGAAATTCTCCTTGGTAACTGTTACCAGATTATTCACAATAAAGAGATATGTAAAAGAAATGTCTAGGCATCTGCTGTAGCTTATAGACATGCTTTCACAATTAACAACTTTTAGTCTTGAATATTTAATCAGGAAAACATCTTTCAGTGCAGCTTATGTGCCAACTTGTCATATAATAGGTCTGATAATTTTACTGCTCTCATCGTACCTTATCCTTATCTTTAAGGTCTAAAGATTCCATAGGTTTACCCTGTTGCTGACCAAATATTTCAAGCAAATTATCATAGTTTGTAGTCAGAACCATTGTGCCTCTCTCCATGAGCCTCAGGATGGATTGCAGAACCACGGGGTTCTGAATGTGTTGCTCTAAATTATCGAACACCTCCATTAAGCAATCCTGGAAGAAGTTGGGCTTCGTGTCCCCGGTGCGCTGAGGAGAGAGGAGAGGAACATTCCATCAGCTCCTTGTGCTCTGCTACCTCCCACAGGAACCCACACCTGGCAACTGAATGCCAAAGCATTCCTGTTAAGAGAGGGTTTGAACAGAACACCAACCAAAACCACCCAAACAAATCTCAGTTTGTTCCAGTGCTCTCACCTCTGCTTAGTGTAGCTCCAAAAAATTGTCTGGGTTTCTCAAGAGAGCTTGTGGTACAAGTACAACAAAACAGCACTAAAATTAGCTCACCCTGGTTTCAGGCAGACCAGGATTTTATCAGTATTCAGCTACTCAGTATATCCTGGATAGCCCTGGGAAATACTATTAAGGGCAGGGAGGAGTGTTCTGTTTTTTCATTCCTGGTTGAGAAAACTTCATTAATGATTAAATCTGCTATGAACACATTGCAGACTTACTGTCACACTGGGCCTGCTGAGAGGCTCACCCCAGCCTACATTTCACACCATGTCCATCACCCAGATGATGTCAGCGAGAAGGAAGACTTGGCAAAGATCTTTACATAGTCTGAAAACCTGTGGAAGCTCAGCTGAATGACTGACACTGGGCATGCATGGGCTGTCCTCAGGGAAGTGTGAGATTCACAGTGTGTGGCACAACATCACTTGGCTCAAGGCCTACCTGCATTTTCAGGATCTCTTCAGTTATTGCCACAGATCTAGAAATTCCTCTTTCACTTCTCAGAAACATTACAGCAAATATTTAATAGTCAGGACTCCTTCTTGCATTAATTCTGATGCACGCTAACTTACACTAGAACTCAGGAATTTTTTTAGCCTCCCCAAAATGTACAACATGCCGTATGATTACTCACAAAATTTCCATTTTCACCAGAAAAAATTCAACTTTTGGAAGCAGCGTTTCCTTAGAACAGAACAAAAGTACACAGCAGGTTTAGGAATGATTAGAGCTTCCAACCATACTCACTGGTGACATCTTCCTGATGAGATCATGTGCAACCACAAGCAGGTCCCTCTCTTTGATGACTTTCTTACGGAATTCAGCGACGTCCCCCGGGTGCAGCACCTCCAGCTGCTCAGCTGCTCCAAGGACAGCCTCGATGCAGCTTCTCCAGGAGCAGAGTGCTGGGATTCCTGGGGCTACTGCAGCACTCACCCCCGTCCCAATCACCAGCAGCAGGTCCCGAGGCTGCTTTCTTACCAGACTTTTTAAGAGTTTTCTTGAACACAGAAAACAGAAGCGTTCATCGTTCACGGCGCTTCTCCTGGATCACCCGAGGAGCTCAGGGACTGACCCCACAGTTCACCTGAGCCATTAAAGCTTCTGCAAAACTCCACCCAAGCAGCAGGAACACAGCTCTCTCCGTTCCCATACAACAGGAAGCTCATGGCCTCCCCCAAGCCAACAACAGCCTTGAAGCCTTTTTGCCGTTTCAGACAAATAAATGTGCACGGTTAATGCCAGCCAAAAAAAAGGCAACTTCAAATCACTGCTATCTCTGAGATACAAACTGACAACTGCCAATTTCCAGGCCACTGGGCAAGCCAAACACTATTCCAAATGAAATTTTGAAAAAAAGTAGGCAAAAGACTGTCCAATGACTGAACTCGTACTGAAATGATTGAAAGGAAGTAGAACTATTTCAAAGGGACAAGTCACAATATCCCAAAAAAACTTGAGGTTTTTTTCTGGGAAAAAGTGGAATATTTTATTCTCATTTGTGATCACTGTAGGATATGTGAACACAGCAGTCATGGTGGTTCCTCCAGCTCAGCATTTAGACATCACCACCCACAGCTCCCTCTCAGAGGTGTGCTGGTGTTACATCCATGGTCTCTGCACAAACCACACAGGTAATTGTGAGGAAAATCTGTCTTGCATGATTACTCAGCAAAGAAGTGAAAATGCATATAAACCATACAGCAAAATCACTTCTGTACAAACAAGGATTTCAGCAGCACAGAAACTCAGAACTCCCCTGACTTTCCAAACTACCTTTACAGATTTTCAGTTCCTGGTAACACGGTAATAAAGATGATTTAACACCTCTTATTTCACAACCACCTGAAACTATCTAGGTCAAACTATAATGTTCAACTTGAACTGGCCTCAGGTAAAGCAATAAACATGTAGGTACGGTTGCCCTAATAAATAAATAAATAAAATGTTTTTGATGCCCCCATGCCTTCCTGCTACATCTAGCCCAAATGTTTCTTCTCATAATTTATTCCTCAAAAACAACCTGAGTGAGCATGAAGTACTGGGTCAGTTAAGAAACCAGCTTCTGGGATAATTCCAAGTTTTCAGGCATGACGTTATTCTTGTGTTCAAGATTCAGTAGTTTATTCCCACTGTGGTTTCAGATTTTCATTAAGAGACAGTTTAGTATCAACTCTAATACAAGTTACCTGAATTTCTGTTCACTTCTAATTGTGGCACCTTCTGGTGAGTCCATCTCTGAGCCCTGAAAAAAAACAAAACGCAAAATAATTATTAATGCTTCTACCTTGGAAAAAAGCCAAGACCAAAATCAGAAGTATTACTGTTGACTTTTTTCTCTTTATTCCTGCCAGGTATTTTAATATGAAGGTGTCACATCCCCGTGAAGCAAGGCACTGATGGAAACAAACCTGCCACAGGACAAGTGTGCAAACCCAGCACAGCTCCAGTGAAGCTTCCAAATGCCAAAGGACTGAGATGTCAGACTTATTCATGCAGCTAAAAAATACTTGTGTCTAAATGCGAGATAAATTTTATCATACCCACTAAAACTACAGTTAATTTCAGGTCAATTAATGAGTTTCTCGATTTTATTTTTTCCACAATAATCAGTTTATTCAATCCAGTTTGTGGAAACCAGACTTCCACATGACCTCCTGTTCACAAGAAGCCCTCTGAGAGCCACCTGGCTACATGACCAGACTGCAGGGTATGTCAGATTTTATTCAAAACACTTGCTGAGAAAAAAAAAACCAAACTTATTTCTGTATCATCTATTATGTCTTATGTCTGAAGTACAAGAAAGACTCTGTCTTGGCAGGAACTAGGGGATCATTACTTAGAAACCCAAGTTTCATTACATGAGTTTATTTTTTTATGAGGATGAATTTTTTCTTTGGCTTTGAGGCACAGTTTTTGGTGGTGGTGATGGCAAACTGCAGTCCCTAATCCCTCAAATAAACATTGTGCCAGAGCCTAGGGCTCCTAAGGTAATTGCCAGCTCCTGCACTCTTGTACTGAAAGGTAATTTGGAAGCAGGAGGCTCCAAGTTTGGAGATTATTTGACAAAAAAAAAAAAACCCCAAACCAA